>BQNB010139647.1:1298-17526 GCA_026074375.1 Tanacetum coccineum
GGATGCTAAGTCATGGGTGATTTGCATATATTCACTGTCATATTGCACTATTGTCTACTGTTTTGAGATATTGGCACAAATTTTGGTTTAAGGTCAAACCTACGAGCTTACCAACATTACTATTGACGTTTTTGAGTATCATTTTCAGATGAAGTGAAAGATGAATAGGTTGGTGATATATGATAGCAGGCTTAGGAGTATCCCGTGTGGATTTTTCATGTGAAGCCTTGCTTATTTATTTGTTTGGTTCTTAGTACTTGGAAGTTCTGGTTTAAGTTTGGATTTGGACCCCTGTGTGGGCAATTGGAATTGTAAGAGATTATGGATTTGGTTATGATTTAGGACATCACTCGAGGTTTGTTCGAGGTTGATGGTCTTCGTAACACTTGAAGTTTATGCATTGTAGTTTTTCTTTATATTGTATCTTGTGTTATGATTGATCATTATGTTGCACTCTCGAGTTTTTGCTATTGTCGGGGTGTGACAACAACTGATCTTCTTAACAACATAACAATAGCTGGAAACCCATACCATCACCTGGTTGATACTTGCAAGCGCCTACTTGCAGCATACCACCTTGATTATATCTTCAATTACTGCCCTATTTATTGATAACTGAAAATAACCTCATAAGTCAGAACTAACAAAACATATTGAATTTAAAACGAAAGATTGAAGAATTGATACTTGGGTTGGAAAGTTAACCTTGGAATTCTTAGAGTCCAATTCTTTCTGCTTTTCGGCTTTTTTCTCAACAATAGAATTTTTAACACTCTCTTATGTCTTGGATCTGACACCACACCGAGGCGGCAAGCCGAGTACGCAGCTTCTACATACCAAACTGCAAGCCAAAAAAGCACCATATCTAGACCTAATAATTGGCTTATAATTACATAAATCGGAAAACGCATAACTAAATGAGAAAAAACTTACCGTATGTATTCCAACATTGGTAAAAGCGAATTTTAGCAACCTAATACACCCTCTTTCGCCTATCCTGAACAAAGAAATCAAACGTTTAACAAACTTAAATATGTAAAAGAGACCCAAACGTAAATATGTAAACCATAGCCACATCACCATAAAAACATACCATCAAATATTGATCTATTAAAAAAACATTTGAATACAATGAAAACACCATGTAAAAAACATATACAATACCTAAGATTCTTGAAAGAAACAAGCTCTATGTGCAACTGCAATCACACATGACATCAACATAATAATTTGCCTTAACCCCATTCAAGCCTAATTTAACATAAGTCGAAACTAACCTGTTTGACGCCTAAATTTCCAACACTCCACTTTCTGAATTGCAAAGAAGAGCAACATGATTTTTTGAGACTGAAGCAAGGCTCAGACAAATAAATACGATTCAGGGAGCCAAAACGGCTGTAGCCACTGGTATGACGCGGCTGCCTCGCCAGTCTAGGTAAACCATGAAACAACGCGCCATTAGTAATAGATGTCATTATCGCTAACAAATACCCAACACCATGAATTACCACAGACCTCTTCTCCATCTAAAAACAAATCTCAACACACGCCTTTGTCAATCTTTCTCGCTCTCGTCGCACGCCATGGACAGTGGCAACGAAAGATATTATAATCGATATCCGGTTTTTTAATGTGCGTGGCGCTCAAACATGAGCACAAAACATATGCAAGCCAAAAGGTGAAATCATAAGCAACCCTAAACAGACTGCTTCGAAACGACGTTAGCATAATTGATACAGTTATAAGCGTTAGCTATTTTTTATTTTCTGACAGCTCAACCATGGGCAGAGAACATGTGCATGCCAAAACCCAAAAGCATAAGCAAGCCCAAAGCATCAATCTTAGATAAGGTTGTCAAGCAACATCGAACCACATTGGGTAAAAGGGGCTTCGACCCGACATGGCTGCAAACACGTACTCGTGCTGCCCCTGCCAAGATATGGCTCGATTTAACTTGCAAAATAAGTGAGGTTTTTTTCTTTTTACGTTGAAGTACACAATGGCCAAATTACACGCTTGCCAAAGTGTAACAATTCATACGGTATCAGTCGGCTTACTTTGCAGCCAATGAGCATATCACCATCGTCACACAACCGTCGTATCGTCGCACGCCATGATAGGGGCAACGAAAAGAGCAGTGGCATCGAAGGAGCATAAGCCGACAATATAAGCAAGCCCGAACCATAAATCATAATTTTAAACAGACAGAACAAAGGCAGGTTTCAATTAACCATAAAGATCATGAAATCAGACAGGAAAACATATACCTTCTTTTTTGCAAGGTTAATAACGCCAAAACAATAGTGAGCAAACCAAACATGCCACCGAAACCACTGATGGAATTATACATTCATAACAATTTATAATTATAACATCAAAGTATGAATATAGCGGAAGCAATTAGGATCAATTAACATGCATAAATAATTAACCAAGATTAGGGTTACATACCTTTTGATTCTAGCAAGAACAAGAATCAATAAACTCCAAGAACAATCTAAAGGAAGATTGAATCACCGTCTTGTACACACGCTATTACCAAGTTAACCAAAAACTAGCTCGTTAATCACGTAAACCGGTAAACAAGAAATTAATTCGGGTTAGTATGTTAATACTATTCAGCCGAATATATTGAAGACAAAAGAGAAGTGATTTTTGGCTTTTACAAGTGTATTTACCCTTGAAAAACCCTTTGGTATTTATAGGGTAAATATTAGTGTTTGAGTTCTATTAGGATAAGCCTTAACATTGAAGCTAATCCTATTTCAACACAAATTCTATAATTCCATTGATCTCCAATTTCTCTTTTAGTCCTTCTTGTTTAGTCGTTAGCCGTTACCATTAAACACTTAACGATCGTTAACTATTTACGTGTAAAATCAATAAATAAATATTTATTAATCGTTAACTTGTAGTGAGTGCAATCCCGTGATCTTGAGTTCGATCCTAACACACAACTATTATTTTTACGTCCATAAACTAACACTTTCCGCATATATGGGATGTCTATTTTGTTGCAAAGTGGGGGCTATCTAGTAGGGACTCAATTGCTTGCAAGCAAAGTTTTAACATTTACGACTCTTTAGATAGTATTAATTAGTATGGTGTACCATAGAGCTAGCTTTTGACGTAGGTGTGCTACACTTTAATTTGGCTTCACACCTTTATATTATAAAATTTTCCGGGTTATATCCCCTTCACCCAAACGAGATTTTCGGTGTCCATTATGCATTCAAGACATAATACGTACTATAAGCGATCACATTTGATAACGTATAGTATGAGCACCAAGCTTACTGGGCTTAGTTCATAATATACGTATATGGGCCAAGGCCCAATACAACAAATAGCTGGACCGCTAAGCCTGACAAGGGTGACGCTCCGGATATTTCAAAGACGCACGCGAGTATCTTCTTAGCCGCATCCGTGCGCCCCCGCGGACAAACACTGACCGCGGAAGAACACTCGTGTCCGCAAACACGATTATACGTGGACCCTTGCCCGACAAGGGACCCACTCCGACCACTACTAAAGTAACCGAAATACTAGGAAACCCTAGTACTAGACACCTATAAATAGGAGTCACAGTACATCTCAAAAGGTACATTCTGTCTAATCATTAACTCTTACACATACTCTGACATTCTCTGACAAACATGTGTACTTACTCTCACGCCGGAGCTTAATCGTGGGGTCCGTCCCCACGGTAAGGCTAACGGTTTACTTTTAATTGTGCAGAACATCATCACTTCTCTTGCTCTAGTACAAGATCCAGTATCCAAGTCGCTTGAAGGCCCGACCCGATAAGAGACTTGACACGCTACCAAACCCAACACGAATTTTGTACTAACAAGTGGCGCCATCCGTGGGACGCTTACGCAACCACGTTTTCTTAAAAACTCACCATGAGCACTCACGAACAAATCACAAATAATCCCACGTCCGCCGTGAGGAACACAGGGGGGAGGAATGGTCCCCAGGGTATTGAAGAACCTATGTCTGATGAGGTGCTTAGGGAAATGTGCGACAAAAATTATCACCAACTCTTGCCGCTCATCGCCGAAAAGATGCAAAAAGAAAAAGAGCAGAAGGATAGACTCAATGCGGTAAAAGCACGGCTGATCTATGGCGAAGAGTCCGGAGTTAAGATAAGAAGTCGCGAAGAGTCGCACTACTCTGAATCAAAGACACCAACTGCCCGAACAGAACCTAGAAGAAGGCACGGAGACAGGTATTCCCGAAGCCCATCACCGCACGCTAGTGTATTCAAAAGACTCAAGAAGAATAGATCCCCTTCACCGCAGCCCCGGCCGCGGAAAGAAGGGGGCGTGTTTACTAGATTGGGAAGAAAGGAACCAGTTACATCCGCGCGTTCCGATAGTCGTCGGCGAAGTCCCCAAGCAAAAAGAACTGAAGTTGAAACAAGAAGGCGTCAACAAAGGCAAACACCTTCTCGTGCGACTAGCCAATACTCGGAAAGTGAGGACAGTGAAGGAGGTCACTGGAAATCTAAGTCAAGAAGGCAGAAATCAAACACCTATGAAGATGATCTCTATCAGCCTTGGACATGTGAGGAAAGAAATCCTTTCACACTACGGATCCGGCACTTTAGTCTTCCGAGGACTAGGATGCCCAGCCATGTCAAAACATACGACGGAAGCGGAGATCCGGAAGATCACCTAAAGTTATTTCAATCGGCCGCAAAAACAGAAGGTTGGGCAATGCCGACATGGTGTCACATGTTCAACTCAACCCTAACCGGGAATGCCAGAGTTTGGTTTGACAAGTTACCAAAAGAGTCGATTGATAGCTATGAAGATCTAAGGACAGCGTTTAGGGAAAACTATCTTCAGCAAACAAAGCACATCAAAGATCCGGTGGAGATACATCACATCAAGCAAAGAGACGGAGAATCTACGGAGGACTTCATGGAAAGATATAAGGCAGAAGTTCTGGACGTAGAAGGTGCTCCGGAATGCATGAGAATCTCCGGGTTTATGCACGGAATAACGCACCCTGGGTTAATCAAGCGCCTATATGAAAGAATCCCGAGATCCGTGGACGAAATGTATAGAATGACTACGTCTTTCCTACAAGGGGAAGTTGCTGCACTCAGTCACGGTGTCGTCTCTTTCAACGCATTCTCTGATGAAGTGGTATTTCGTATCAATGTGCTTGCTTCTTCCGAAAAGACTGATTCTTCATTAATGCTAATGGCTGATTAATTGTCCAACCAATAAAGTAATCCTTCTCTTCGTTCGAAATGTGTAAGTCTGCGAGTATCTCCTTTAACCAAATGATTTGCGTCGCTGCTGCTGTTGCTGCGATGAATTCTGATTCGCAAGATGATAATGCTACAGTGGCTTGTTTCTGAGTGCTCCAGCTAATTGGTGATTCTCCATAGTAGAATATTATGCCGGTAGTTCCTTTTCCTTCTTGAGTGTTGACTCCGTAGCTGCTGTCGCTGTATCCATATATCTTGTTACCTCCGTTATGCTTGTAGGTGATTCCATAATCCTTTGTTCCTTTCACATAGCGTAGTACTTTCTTTATGGCCTTCATATGCTGTTCCTTTGGTTCTTGCATAAAACGACTAAGTAATCCTACAGAATAAACTTTAAGTCGGGTCTTGTGTGAAGCAGATATCTTAAACATCCAATTAAGCTTCTGTATTCGGTAGAGTTAACCATGGTTCCTTCAGCGGTCTTCGTTAGTCTTGTTCCTGGATCCATTGGTATGATCGTTTCGTTACTTTCTAGCATTCCAGCTTCCTTTAATATCTTCCTTGCGTAGGCAGATTGCTTTATAGATATGTCACCTCCAGATTGTGTGACTTCAATGCCAAGGTAATAGGCTAGCAATCCCAAATCGCTCATCTCAAAAATCTCTTTCATTTGATCCTTAAATTTGTCTATCTCTCTCTTAGGTGTGCCAGTGATGATTAAATCATCCACGTAGACTCCTACTAAAAGGATCGAATCTCTTCTGTTCTTGAGTAGAGGCTTGCTCCATGCGCAATTCTTGCAGTCTATGATTACAAGTTGTTAAACTAGTTTGATGTTCCACAAGCTCGCGGTGCTGTCTTAAATTCCATATAATGCCTTTTATAAGTCTGTAGACTTTCCATTAAATTTCTTTTGATAAATTCTCAGACTGTGTGAGTATACCTTCTTCTTGTAATCTCCATGTAAGAATAGGTCGAATTTACGTCAATGATGTACTTGCCATTTGTTGTTAGCTGCTATGTGCGAGTATACCTGATGGAATCCATTCTTGCTAACATGTTGCGAATACTTCTTCAAAGTCTATCCATGCTCTTGTAAGTACCTTTTGCTACTAATCTAGCTTTTATGCTTGAGATTTATCTCCGTCTGCAATCGTTCTGGTCTTGAAACCCATTCAAACCAATTGCTTTGTGACCAGGTGGTAAGGATGTTAATCTCCAAGTGTTGTTCCTATTGATGGAATCTAATTCATCCTTCATTGCTTCTATCTATTTTTGGTCGTTTGATGCTTCCTTATAATCCTTCGGTTCATCCTCAGCCAGTAATAATTCCTCAGTATTTTCATATATATCCATTCAGAGGTTTTTTTTTATACTTATTAACCCTTTATTGGTGTAAGATCAAATGTGTGATTGTGTTTCTGTAGTTGTGGGTATGACTTCGTCACTTTGATTGGGTGATCTTTGGGAATTGATTTGAGGTGACCTTGTAGGTGGTGTGTGAAGTGTCTCTGCGGGTGAGTCTGCTAATGGTGAGTCATATCCATCATCATCGTTTGTAGTAAGAAATCATTGTCTTCTTACATATTGGGATGATTTTCTACTGTGATGGTCGTTTGTTTCTTCAAGATTTCCTATTCTGAAATCGGTCCATTCTGGTTCGTCGTTTGTGTTCTCACCTAAATATTTACTCCAATCCCATTTCTCATCTTCTTTAAACTTCACATCTCTACTAACACATATCCTTTGTGTTGTTGGATCAAATAATCGATAGGCTTTTGATCCATGCTCGTTCTAGGTATACCATTCTGATGCTCCTGTCACTAACTATAGTCCAAGAGTCGATGGTACCTTTGGCATTGCTATGCATCCTAAGACTCTTATCCTTTCAGGTTTTGGCTTCTTTCTTAATACTTCGATATGGAGTGAATCTTCTAGGGCTTGTGTAGGAACGCTGTTTTAGAATGTATATGGCGTGTACTAACACTTCAGCCCTAAAGTCTTGTGCATTTCAGTTGCCTTCATCATGGCTCTTTTGTTGCAAGATGGTCCTATTTTCTTCTTTCTATACTTCCATTTTGCGGTTTTGAGTAGGGGCGTGTAAGTTGTCGTGCTATGCCATTTTCCTTGCAATACTGTGTGAATTGGCTCGAATTGAATTCTCCTCCACGATCCATCCTAAACATCTTCAATGTTGTCCTTAACTCATTTTCTATCATTTTCTTGAATTCCTTAAAAGTATCAAAAGCTTGATCTTTTGTACTTAGGAAGTATGCCCACATATATCTTGAGTAGTCATCGACTAATAAGAATATGTATCAATCTTCCCAGAAGGTGTTGGGTGTAAATTGGTCCGCACAAGTCTCCGTAAATGAGATCTAGTAGTATGTAGATCTACCTTTTGCTTTCTTTGGAATGGGGGCGACTCTGCTTGTTTCCCCGACTAAACAAACACACAAATTAGTGTTGTATGGTTGATGGCAGGTACTCTATGGACTAATCCTTTTAGTTCATAGTTTTTAGTACTCAAAGTTTGAGGTGTCCAATCTTGCTGCCACAACGGCCCCGCCGGTCCTTGGGGGGGGGGGGGGGGTCCCCCATGTAGTTCTCTCAGATTTGCTAATAGACAGACAGGCATCCCTATCTTTAAAATAGCCTTATAGAGTCTGTTTTTTGTCTTGGGACTCTTATAAATATCTGATTGTTTACGTCATAAAGTCGTAATTCGTTATCCACCATTTTTACTTTGCAGCCAATTTCTGTGAATTGTCCAAGGCTTAAAAGGTTGCTTTTAAGTTGGTAGGTAATAGACCGTTGAATAATTCATTGTTTCCATCGTCGCATGTCTATACAATTTGAACCATTTCCTTTGATTTCAATGTATGGCGCCATCTCCAATTTGACTCTTCCCACTAACCTTCTCATCTAGATACGTCAAAATGAATCTCTCATCCCAGTCATTGTTACTTGCTACCATTATCCAAGTACCATTGACTATCCTTAGTTTGTCTTCTTATATCCTACACTTCGCTCGTGCAGCGAGACTTCTTGATCTACAACTTCTCACTCATTATCTAGTATCCGCCATTTAATAGGGTTGTTCTAGTTCTTCTTCTACTTAGATTTGATCTCTCGTGCCGTCTTTGCCTCAGAGACAATTAAGGCCGCAATATGCCCTATCTTATGTAAACATTGATAGTCATGTCAGTTTGCTATGGTCTGCTCTAGATTTCCGAAGTTGTTTTTATCATCTTTCTAAAGAGGTATCTCCATTTTTCTTTTCCCTCTAAATTTCTCATCGTGGTTTTTATTGGTGATAAAATTTTATATTTTCCACGACCACGTCTCCTAAAATTCTTGTCCCTCTGTTTGTATCATGTCTTGTGAACATTAGTTTCTCTTGATCGTAATCTCACTTTGCTTCCCTATTCTTAAATTAATCCTTTCCCTCATATGCCCTTACAGTCGTACCAATCGCTTCTTCTAAGGACATATCACCAAAGTCTGAATATTGTTCTATTGATGCAACTTTTTTGCAAATACCTATCGGGTATGACAATTACTAGTTTTTGCGTACTATGGTGGAATCATCGAATGTGTGTCCTAAACCAGCGGCTTTATTTGCGAGTGTGGATAGTTTTACGGTGAAGGTGTCTATTGTTTCGTCTTCCTTCATATGTAATAACTCAAATTCAGATTTGAGTGTTTTGTAATCTCGCTTGTTGGACTCTTTCTTCTCATCTATGTGTTTGGTTTAAAGCGGTTCCGTATTTCTTTCGCGGTTTTATGTTTTGGTAATTTGAGTAGTTGATCTTTCGGGTAAAGCCTAGTATAGAAAAGCACTGGCAGTTTTGTCTTTTTCTATTATCTCTTGTATGGTTTTTGTCATTGGTTCATCATTTGCCATAAACCGTTTGCTTCAAGGATTATTTGCATTCGAATGCCCCATCAGTGATAAATCGAAGGGTTTTTAAAATAATGACATTGAAATTGAGTTGTGTTAGTGGATGCTACAGTTCTTTCTTAGACTTCTCCACTATCTGTAATCCTTCCGTCATATCTCTAATATCGCAAATAACATCTCTAAAGAAATATAAATCCCTAACACAAGTGTCGGATCTCCTTTTCTGTGAGTACTCTTATTCTTGCCTTAATGGCCTTATTCTTGAGATTCTTATTTTCTAAAGAAAAATCTAAGGTTAATTACTCCTTACAAATTATTTTCTTAAAAATATAGTAGGCACTCTTAATTTTTGTCTACTATCTATATCCTAGTTTTAGGCAGAAAAATGACTAATCCTCTAGTCAAGGGGGAATATAGCAATTGCCTAAAAGTTTCTATATCTAATAATCTGATATAGATGATATGGAATAAAAGAGGGTATGTTTTGTAAATTCAAAACCTGATAAGGGTACGTAGTGTAAACCCTTAATAATCACCCACTCCTCTGCTGAACCGTTCTTTTATATTGCGCCTCTTTCTCCTTTCTTTGTTCGACTCTTCTGTGTGTTCGAACTTGGCGGCTGCGGTTCCTGTTTTCGTCTCCGGTGGTGTTAATCCTCCGGTGATGATGGCGGGTTTTTTTTTATCTTCCGCCTCTCTCCTTAGTGTTTCTTCAACATGTTTTCTTTCCCTGATTTACGAAATCACGATTAGGGTTTCGTTTTAATTTGGGGATCTGTCAGACCTCCACCTAATATGGGGTTTTCTCTTGATGGCAGAATCGGTATTCGATTCTATTGGGATCTGTGGAATGGATCTACAAAGGTGTGTTCGTTCCTTTTGTTGATTTGTTTTTTAGTGTATCCCTGTTTGATGACTTTGCCTTCAATCAAGATTATGTGGTTGTTTTTCTTGTTTCGAATCAGAAAAAAAAGATTTTTTGGAATTTCAAAATCCAAATAATCTTTCTTGAGGATGAAACCCTTCGTTGCCAGTGATTATATCACTTTGGTGGTGTCGCCGGTTTACCCTGTGATAGACATGCCTCCTGCGTTTTGTTCTTGATTCGGGATGAACACAAAAATGGTATATGATGATTTTGGCCTGATCAACCAAAAGCTCTGATGCCAAATGTTGGATCGTAAATTCTTGATAGTGCAAAAATCAGATATACCAAATCTATAAGTTTTATTGATTTATCAATCTAAAAGTCATCATCTTTGTTTGTACAAGAATCTTGTCTATATATAATAAATGAAGAGGTGCGAGTCAATAGATGTGTCGGTTTAATGAACCGATATGTCTCTTCAGTTTGTAACTGCCAAATGGCGGTTATGTTTCTCCTGCGGGTCCTATTATTCCGGTTGTGATTATCTGTGGGTCGGTTTGACCCGGTTCGACCCAATAAACTTTTGGTCCCAAAAATACCAACTTTGAACCCGAGTTGGTCGTGGTCCCTATTGACATTTTTAATAGAGGACCAAAAAATGCGGTTTTCACCTTGACACCATCTAGATCTCCTAGGTTGTTTTGTGTAATCACACCCGTAATCATGGATTCATATTTGATCTTATGACCGCCTTCATTGAAGTTACATTCATTAGTTAGATTAACCCAAAACTGACCACTAGTTGAGTCCAAAGTGTATCCAGCAACGCCCGCTGGAAGAACACCAACGGGAAGGTTATAGCTTTGTAGTACTTCATAGGCCGAAAATGGAGCATTTACATTGGCCGATGAAAACACAAGACAAAGAGAAAAACAAAGAAAAATCACTCCAAATGTTTTGGGGAATGCCATTGATAAGCTAATGTGAGAGTAGTAGTGTGAGTGGTATATTTGTTTGTGTTAAAACTTACTATCAAGGTGGTGTTTATATAGGTCTAAAATATTAGCATTAAACTACATAGAATCTACTCAAATATTTAGAAGGTGATTTGTAATATGTATTAGAAAGTGAGATTTGTTTTTGTTAATCAGAGTGTATTGTACATATGTCTAAGATTTAGTTGTTGTTTAGTGTTGTCCTAACATTTCTAGAACGTCGAAATTACAATTTTTTTAGGTGATTTGTTCAAAAAGGCAAGAATAAAACTGTGAAGTTTTTTTACAGTAAATATTTTTGTTACACAGGTCTCCTTGACAATTTGAATGAGAGACTAGTGTCAAATACAAAATTAACATAATACTTATAATACTAACTATAATATTGATATGTTAAAAGTTCAGGTTAAAAGATTCATTTACGCATTAATTTTCATATTGACATTAATTTACACCAATATGTTCTTATATAATCCCATTGTTACAACAAATTTAACAACTATTAACAGTTAGGGCACGAGTTAAAATCACTAACCGGAAAGCTTTTTGTTCCAACCTTACGAATCTTGAACCTAAGTTGGTTTCGGTCCCTATTGACATGTTCAATATCCTTCCAAAACAATGCTATTTTCACCTTAA
The DNA here is from genome assembly GCA_026074375.1 of Tanacetum coccineum. Lineage (NCBI taxonomy): Eukaryota > Viridiplantae > Streptophyta > Magnoliopsida > Asterales > Asteraceae > Tanacetum > Tanacetum coccineum. Next base: position 12,929 of record BQNB010139647.1, read on the forward strand.
CACCACCTGTTCTTCCGAGGTTGTTTTGAGAGATGACATCCGTGATTGGAAAGTTGTACTTGACATCAAACTCGCTCACATGCACGTTACAATTGCTGCTTAGGTTAACAAAAAAAACTGACCACTATTACAATCCAAAATGTACCCAAGAGCACCCTTCGGAAGAACACCAATTGGGATATTGTAGCTCTTTAGAACTTCATACGCTGACGGCTCACCATTTCCGTCAACCGATAGAAATAATATACAAAAATAGAACGAAAGAAAAACCATTCCCATCGTCCCCATTTCTGTTTTGTTGGATGACATTTTTTTTCAAGTGCTATAGGTTCAGAAAAGTATATTAGTGTTTATTGTGTAGTATCTTGTAAATTGTGTTTTAAGGTATATGTAATTTACACGTATATCTCCCTTGATGTCGATTCACATGTTTTAAACCATTGTACAATTTGTCTTATTGTTTAAACTCTAAGCAAGATCACTACTTTTTTTAACGACAGACCCGCGCATAGCAGTAATATATATGTAATAGTGTCAATTTGTTTGCATGTTTATACATTTTAGGGAGCGTTTGGTTTAAATAGATGAATGATAATAGAAATCTCACACTACTAGAAATCAAGCCATACCAACGCTCGATATACATGGTGAACACCCAATCTGGTTGGTAACAAGATGTAATTACCAACAAACTTTAACCAGCGAACCAAGGTAGTTGTGGGAAAAAGGATTGTTGGTAAATTAAAAATACCAACAACATTCGTTCAACGTTGGTAAATTACCAACCGATATCTATGTTGTTGCTAAATTTCACAAACATGCCAAAGTCGTTGGTAAATATAAAATACCAACAAACTATTCTTAACAATAAAATTTGTTGGTAATTTCTCAAAAATAGCAACGACACTAGATTGCTCTCGACTTGTTGCGAAAATGAATTTTACCAACAATATAATTCGTTGCTAAAATAATATTGGCCGATCACTTTCTAGTTTAATACACGCCGCAACCACAGTAAATGTAAACAACCACACAATTACCACAAGTTCAACGTCAATTGCACAAAGAACACATACAAGTCAATACATAGTTGGCTAGTCTATGATCTTTCCAATGTAACCCATCAAATAAAGGTAGCTTAGAGTTAGGAATTTTCAAAAAGATTACAAAATAAGCTACCATAATGTTTAGTAATGAATACCAAAAATCGGTTAAGTGGACGACTCAAATAGTTACTCGTTAGATGGCATGTTAACTTGTTGCATCTTTAATGTCTTCAAGATATGCTCAACGCTAGCTCTAAGGCTAGCATTTTCCTTCTTCAATGCAATGATTTCAGATTCATTCTTGCTTTCGTTGTTAGCTGAAGTGGATGCATGAAAAGTAGATTGCTTGGTGGAAGATGGTTTTACCTGCCTATGTATGTTTTCAGCTTCTTTAGTAAGCCCAAATCCATATACGGTTTTTTGTGGATCACCAGTAGCATTTACCCAAGCCTGGGCATCGAATACAGGAGGAGCAGGAATCAGTCGCAATCCCTTCATCACTTATCTCAACTTCAAATGTATTATTTTCTTTGACTATATCATGATACTTGGAATGAACGTTTTTTGCCGTTGCGTCACACCATTCACCTTTACTTTCATTTCGTTTATGCATCCTTTCAAAAAGCTCAATTTCTGTTGCGTCTATCCCGTTTCATCCCTCTATAAAAACAGTGAAAAATATAACAGTTAGTACCGATATAACCTTAAAAGAATATCAAACAAGATAAGTTGGAATTATATTAGAGAAATCAACCTAAAGAACTAGAACCAAACACCCTAATACAACACAGAACCACTCCAACATAACAGAGAGACAATATACCATCAAGACGAAATCTAAATCAAGAACAAACTAATAATAGAAGAGAAGGAATAAGCAAGAGAAGAAGGAGACACAATCACAACATTAAACCTCCAATAACAAACGCCCCATAAAGCACAGTAAAACACCCTGATTAAGACAATATCCAACAAAGGACTGTTGAGATTACCAATTTATGCTATTAACTTAATCAAACACATAATGGTGTTTTTAAGAGTTTATGCATGTGGTCCTTTCAACAGATTGTGGTACATACCCACCCCATCCACCATAAAAAAATAACATGTACATACCATTTTCTTACGATGTATCCCGAAGTTGGTAGAACCTCCGGTGTGTCTCACATAAGAGCTTGTACCAGCTTCAACCCCGGGCACCTTCTTCCTATTTTCAGCTCCTACTTTTGAACGTTTCTGCCACTCTGGTTTCATCCAAGACTTCAAGATATCTTCCCAATCTTCTTGGTCAATATTATCAGGACAATACTCTGTCCAATCAGATGGGATCACACTTCCCGACTCTTTCTTACATTTGGCCCTAATAGCGTTCCAAGTACCTGAACAAAGAAGTTGTGACCTCTTTGTCCAAACATTCTTAGCCAACTTTGGATCTACTGGTTCGTCATACATATATCGATCCTAGAGTTAAAATGAAACATTTTTACTATATATACACATTTAGTGATTAAAAATATTTGACAATAGAAAATCTAAATAAATGTGATAACCTGAAAGCATTTGTACAAGTGTTCAACTAGATTTTTATCAAGTTTGTTCCACTCGGTTTGTTTTCCATAAAAGTTTCCCCTGAAATCTTTAGAAATCATTCTCGGCACCTCTTGTTCCAAGTAGCTACGCAAAACATAGCACATACAATAACTATTTACATGTGTCTCGGACTGAAAATAACAGTTACATATACATGTATATGATACTTACTTGAGACCATAAATGTGTATTACTTTCCGTTCAGACGCAACTGTTGGGATGTTTTTGTTCAAGTATGCTCCCCTAGGTCCTCTTTGTTGTTGAGGCGAGTCTTGATCTATATAAAAAATAAATACACTAAACAACGTCTACAACAATTGTATATATGTTTAATAATCATAGCTACTAAAAATTATAGTTACAAAGGATCAAACATGTACCTGTGTTATCAGCATGGGCAGTACTTTCTCCAACTTCAACTATTGTTGTTGGTTCATGAGGTGTTCGGGATACAAGCTGAGGTGTTGTTCCTGATGACATACGGCATTGAGGTTGTAACAATATCGCTAATAATCACAGCTACTAAGAATTATAGTTTTATAAAAGGATCAAACATGCACCTCTGTTAGCAGCATGGGCATAACTTTCTCCAACCTTAACATATTCAAGTTAGGTCGTTTGCAATATTGTTTCATGTCCAGTCGAGACTTAACATTATCTTTTGTCTTCCCTTTCACATTTATCACTGTATTGAACACATTTTCAAAAACATTTTTTTTCAATGTGCATCACATCTAAATTATGTCGTAATAGATTGTCTTTCCAGTAACATAACTCCCAAAATATACTCTTTTTGGTCCAGTTATGATCTTTCCCATAACCGGGCCATTTCTTCGCTTTATCGCCTTTTTTATCACTTTTTCCAAAAGTGATTTGTGGAAAGTCGTTAAGTCGACGTAGTATGGCATCACCAACTAAACGAGGAGGAGGATCATCATAATCAACTCTACCGACAAAGAAGTTATCTTTATCTTTTCTGTATGGATGGTTATCAGGCAAGAACTGACGATGACAATCGAAGAAGCTTGGTTTCCCGCCATGTTTTAGAGTAAAAGCCTTAGTATTCTCCATACAATATGGGCATGACATTTTTCCATGAGTGCTCCAACCCGATAGCATACCATAAGCAGGAAAATCATTTATAGTCCATAAGAGAGCAGCTTTCATTTGAAAATTTTGCTCTCTTGAGACATCATATGTTGTAACACCATCCCAAAGCAGTTTCAATTCATCGATTAGCGGCCTCAAGTATATATCGATGTTATTACCCGGGTTATTAGGACCAAGAATAATTAGAGTTAGAAATAAGACCTCCTCTTTCATACATGGTGTAGTCAAAGCAAATTTAATATACGTATTATATTAATCCCGTGAAAATTCTTTCCAAAATACTTCTCAACCAAGAGAAATATAAGGTAAAAATCTCACTAAAGAAAACACAATTTGTATATTTTTATCCGGGAAGTACTTTTCCTCGGGTCGTGTCCCAACGAAATCGTGAATTGAGAATTTAGGAATAATTCGGATTCGAAAAATGCATGTGCTACATACAAATCAGCCCCGCCGCAACGCGCGTACACATTCACACTCAATACTCATTCGAAATCGATTCGTAAAAGATTATGTCCCGCAACAACGCGCGGGCTATCTTGCCTGTGGTTTTCTTAAATTATTGAAGTGCCTTAACTCCCTTGATAATCTCTTCACTAACCTGAACTAATCAAATGATTAAAGTTTGAACCTCTCTTATTCAATTTGGAATGAATTCATTTTGATTGATTTATAACGGAAAAAAGCAGATACAATTTGATTTAATATGACCTTCACATAGTTTTACCTTAAGACGATAAAAGAGCATCTAAACTGATGTTTGGGTTAAACCTAGAGATGCAAATCGAAACCGGTTTTTTAAAAAACCGGTCGAAAAAACCGAAACCGGTTTTTTAAAAAACCGGTTTTTTT
>BQNB010139648.1:0-12591 GCA_026074375.1 Tanacetum coccineum
ATCTCTACTCATTAACTCTATCTGACTATCTTTTTACCAACCCCTTGTAGGCTATGTGAAGTGACCACTGATGGAGTAAACACGATATACCAAACTTGAAACTGAAGTAGAATTCCCCGTTCTTGTGATTTAAGCTTGCACTAATGTTGGACGAACGATGTAGAGAATTTGTGGCACTCAAATCTCTAAGTTCACACTTTACCCCTTTCACAAAGTCGAAATCGTAGCACCAAAGTCAATTAAGTCACGCATATGCACGTTTCTTCCTCCATGATAGTGATGAAATAAATTGCCACACCAAAGTCAATTAAGTCCCGGATGGACAAATCTCTCCCACCAGACAAAGTATGAGACTTTCATCACCGCTTGCGATTATCCACATCGTCTTCAGCGTGTGACACTGAGAACTACAACGTATCTCCTTTAAGTGATAGTTATCCAGGTCTTCAACCAACCACCCCGACTACTGGTAACTAGATAACCCAAGTCTTCATCCAAAATCTTAAGCCCGAGCAAGTTATCATTGAAAGTCATGCATCCAACCAACCCCGACTTCAAGATAAAATAAGAACATGCCTTCGTGAAATGCCACTTCAATCTCAAATAAGTGATACCCAATCAACTCCGTAGTCACTTAGAAAAATTAATACCAAATCTAGCCATTAAAATTAGGTCCATGATTCTTTATACAAATTGATCCCGCTCTCGTCACATAAAATATTGTCACTTTGTCGTTTTCAACCCCGATTATAACCATTAGCCAACAAATAAAACCACATATTTAGCATCAAAATTTGGATTATATGAACAAAGCCTTTGATTATCGTCCTAATCCATACCCGTACACATATTACACCGATCCATAGGTGATATTGGTTCATAAATCGGCCCAAGTTGTAATAAGAGGAAATTCAGCCCATGTGATCCAATAAATGTCGGCCCATCAGAAATACTCATAACCGGACCATGAGTATAATTAGGGATATAAAGGCGATCTAACCCTAATATTTCTCACATAATCCTAACCCTAAAATTACTCACACACAAAAAGGTGTACAGTCACTATTTCCATCTCAACAAGAATCAGATCGACTCCATAATCCTTCCTTATCTCTCCATCCATATCATTTGTCAATTGAAACACCAAACACACCAACACCAAATCACAAACAAAAACATAAAACTATTCTTTCTATAACATAATCGAATAGCAAGCAAAAAGATCCTTTCTTTTGCATTGATCTAAACCAAGAACACTTCTATTCGAGTCATTAAACACTCAAAAGATGCAAGATATTTCAGCTTCAAGGTATAAAGAGGCTTCAAGATCTTTGCCAAGAAAGGTCTCGGGTAGGTTTGTGTCGATTACGATCTTGTGTTTTTCTTAAATCGAAACAAAGAACGATTATAACTTGTCAGTTATACATCTTCTTTACTTTCATATATCAAATAGAAGAGTTTTCTTCTTTCAGATATGTGATGAAACTTTTTCTTTCATGTGCTTGATCTCTTGAAGGTCATGAATTAATTGTAACACACGACAAGAACGGATACTGAGATCATTTGAGTTTATGGTCTTTGTTCGAGTCTTGTAGATGTAGATGTAATGGAGATGGAGTTGTTGATAATATGTTGATGTGTCGTTGTGTGGTGTTTATTTTTATGATTCAAGTTTTAAATTTATATTTTGCCGACTTAACCAAAACAACACTTTAACGGACAGTGTACCAGGTCGGTGGTAGATTCATGGTAAGTAGGGTGTCGAACACTTGAAGCGAGGTTAAATCTCTCAATTAATTAATATTTTTGTTATCTAATCTAAGTTAATTCTAATCTAAGTCAAACCTATGCTAATCCTATGTTAGTTCTAATCCTAATTCTAAAAGGTATGTTAATACAAATATTCGTGCAAAAAATATATTTATATTTAATGATCTTCATGTTTTGATAATAACAAATATAATGTCATACTACGTAAAAGTTTACGTAAAACATAGTTATTTGTCGAAAGGTACCTTGTACGACTGATAATACTTAAGGTATGAACATGGCTTTATTATTCGTAGTTTAATGATCAAAAAAATAGTATTCATTGTTGCATAAAGTGTTTGCTACTCAAATGATTTAAATTAAACACATGATTAATTATAAGTTAGTTATATTAATAATATAAGACAAAATAGGATTAACCATAAGTAGACACAATCTTTCCAAATCTAGAAAATCTTTCCTTATTCATGTTAAGAAATATTTTCTTCTAGAAGAATCTATTATACTAGTTTTAATAAGTACAAAATAATATTTTGTATAGATTTAGGGTTAATCAATAAATGACAATTTTTGTCCCATATCCTCCTACGGATCCACCAAATTCACTGCACGGATACAGGGGATGGTGGATCCGTGGGTCGCACGTCTTGTTCCCCTGGGACAGGATTTGAAATTCAAATGGTTGCCTATAAATACCCAAAATCATCTCCTTCATTTCAAAATACTCTTGACAATATTTTCTTTATAATATTTGTTCTTTTGCTTATTCTCTTGATCATTATACTTGTTACATATCCATTAAAGTGATCAAAAACTAATTCACCTCTCTAGTAAAGAACACTCAAGAAGACATCAAGCGCAAGTGTTATTAGTTTAGTTGTGTCATCACGTTTGTGATAATAATTCATCTTGTATATCTTGTGTTGTGTGTTGTGCGTATCATATGTGTATGATAGGTTAGTATTTAGGCCTCAAAATACATAGTGGTGTTAGATTGGTTACTATCTCGAAGTAGAACTCGGTATTTAAGACTTAGTACCGAATAAAATGAAACGACGTGTATGGTTTCTCCGCCTAAGGGAGCTTGTTGTTTTAGTAAAAGATAACTCTCAAGTTGGGTAATTGGGGAGTGGAGTAGGGCGGAAGATGTGCTTCGGTTAGCCGAACAACTTAAATCAATTCGCGTCCAGCGGTTTGATCTTTATTTTCTTTTTTCTCTTATTTTGTTAGAATAGTTTATTTTAGGATAGCACGGTACCGAGTCCCGTACCGGTCCGTACTGAATTAGTGGTACCGATTTGTTTTCTGAGCATAACTTTGTGGTACCGGTACACGTACCCGTAGGGCTATTCGGATACCAGTTACCGGTAACGTATAACGGTACCAGGGAAATCGGGTTTTTCCGCGTTTTTTGGGAATTTCCAATTTGGTACCGGTCCGTACCGAATTAGTGGTCCCGATTCTTTTTTTTCACTGTATTTTAGTGTTCCCGGTACCGTACCGTATACGGGAATAGGTACGGTACCGGTACTGGTTCTGGTTCGGTTTCGGGGATATGGGTCGAAATGCACATTGCTAGTTTATTTACTTATTGTGCATCGCTATTCTTACTAACTTGTGTATTTCTCTTGAAGTCACATATAGTCGTAAAATCTAAAGTTTAATTTTAATACGGGTAAGAAACTCTATACCACCCTCCTTTTATAGTTTTCACAATTGGGATCAGGAAGCCAATGTCACCCTCATGATCTTTTACGTTTATTTGTACTTTAACGCTTGATCGGTATAAAGATTCGGATAAATATCTAGAAGGGCAAAATCTATGCAAAGACCACTCTTTTTGAATGTGATCATTTTATTTAGTAGAAAAGAAATAGTTTTGAAATTATGTGAAAAGCAAAAGATTTAGCTCTTTGGCATATTATCTTGACATTTGTGATTTTCTGCCGGTTGCTAGAAATACAGAAACAAAGTTTTGGAAATGGTTCCTTTGAACACACAAAATGTTGATCTTCAAAAAGGAAACTTGCTAAATTAAGAAGCTAAAATGGTTCTTTTACAATGCTTTTCTAAAAAAGGAATACATTGAATTTTTAATTTGTATAATGGCTAAAGATATTTGGCAATCATTGTTAAATCACACATCCAATGTAATATCAAGGTAAAGGATAATAATAAATTGATCTTCTTGTACAACTAATATGAACAATGTATATCCTTGAAGAAGAATCTAGTGATAGCGGTTTTGGCTAGGATTTACACTTTATTATAGTCCTAAAAGCTATTGACGAAGGTTTCTATGCAAGAACTTTTAGGAAGTTTCTTAGGGCTCTCATTCCTAACTGGAGAGGAAAAGGGTATAACAATTGGAAGATTCGAAAGATTTGTCATCACTAGCTCTAGCGAGATTATCGCAATCTAAAAGTTTCATGGAAAGTTTGTCATGGAAAAGGATCCGAAATTTATAAAGGCAAAAAGGGAATGAATTACGTGCATCGCCTTAAAAGCTAAGAAAGATTCTGTGATGATGAAACTTCGTCAGCCGGAGCGATGACGGAAGAATACTAGATTATTGGCCGTAGGAAACTTTAAAAGTTCTTTAGAAGAAAGGTAAATTTGTTAGGCAACCAAGAGAAGAAAAGAAATCATTCCGACAAAGAGATGAGAAGAAAGGAAAGAGTGACTGCAAATGTTTTAGATGTGGTGATCCAAATCATCTCTTTGGCGATTGTCCAAATCCATTTCACAACAAAGATCAAAAGGCCTTTATTGGAGGATCTTGGAGCGATAGCGAGAATGACGCCGAAGACAAAACAAACCGAGAAACTAGTCTCATGGCTCAATCAGTTAATGAGGTAACTCTTATCACTTCTTACTATAGTGATTAACTGCATCTTCTCTTTTATTTCGATAATGATAATATGCAAAATTGAATTCGATGCTTATGTATGAATTAGCTTAAAATATTCCTTAACAAGAATAAAATTTGGAAAAATAAAAGAGATCTTTTAGAAAAAGAAATTTTAGAACTAAATGAGAAAATTAAGAAACTTGAGAGAAGAAAAGAAATTGAAAGTGCGTGTAAGTCATGTGATGAACTTAAATCGGAAAACGCCAAACTTAAAGAAACTCAAGTTAAATTTGAAGAAATGTTAAACAATCAAAAGTCACCTAGTTTCAAAATAGGTCTAGGATTTGATAGTGATAAAGCATCAACAAGCGGAACTAAAACCATGAGTTTCGTTGGATCGTCCGCTAAAAAAGGGACGGACGGATCCACCATAAATGTGCACGGATCCACCTTACCTGGATCCGTGAGTCGCACCTATGGCAAAAAAGGGACATAACACGTTTTTAGTCCACCTATGTCTTCTAGATCGGATTTTGTTATTACTAGGATGAAACTAATACATAAAAGCATTGATGAGTCAAAGAAACCATCTTTAAAACCATCACCTAAAAGTGGTATAGGTTATGTCAAAACCGAGTCTAGGCCGAAAACACCTCCACCTAGGAGAAACATTTCTTCTCAACCAAGATACAACACACCTCAATCTAAGAGATACTCTAGACAACCAATTCATCAAAACGTCTACCCTATGAATTGGAACAACCAACAAAATCAAGGCTTCATACATATGGGAAATTGTATCCCATTTCAATATCCCAATCAATTGCAACAAATGCAAGGGATGTACAACACTAACATTTTCAGACCCATGAGATATTGGGGACCAAACACTTGAATTTGTTTTTGTTAAAATAGGTATGCTTGAGAACATGCTTGGAACTGAATGAGTGGATCAAAGATACTGGTTGCTCCAAATATATGACCGGTAACAAGAGTTTATTTTCTACTTACAAAGCATACGACAGAGGTAATGTTGTTTTTGGAAGTAACCTAAAAAGAAAGATCATAGGCAAAGGTACAATCTATAATGACACTCTTACTATATCTAATTTAGAACACGTAGATAACTTAGCTTTTAACTTACTTAGTACTGGTCAAATTTGTGACAATAAGTGTCAAGTCTTATTCACGAAAGAAGGTAATGAAATAATTAAAGATGGAAAAATCATAGGAAATGGGATTAGGAAAAATGGTTTATATGTAATGAAATTAGGAAATAAGTATCAAGACAAATTATGTTTCGCCACGGTAGTAGACAACTCTACCTTATGGCATAGAAGACTTGGTCATGCAAATATATGTTTAATTCAATCGTTGTCGTCTAAAGAATTAGTTAGAAACTTACCTAAGCTAAAATATGATAAACATTTTTGTGATGCTTGATTGGGAAGCAAGCTCATGCAAGTCATAAAGCTAAAAATATGGATTCTACTAAAAGATGTTTAGAATTATTACATATGGACTTATTTGGTCCATCGGCAATTAAAAGCTATGGAGGTAATCTATATACATTAGTTGTAGTAGATAATTATTCTAGGTATACATGGACTAGATTTCTAAAGAACTTATAAAAAGCTTTGAGAAATTTTGTAAATATTAAGTAGAAAAATTCAAAAACCAACTAGGTAATTCTACAATAGATATTAGAACGATCATGGTCGGGAATTTTGATAATGAAGAGATAATTCAGAGCATAAGTGATGCACAAGGCAATAGCTCCTCTAACATCTCCTTCACCTACTCCACAATCAAATGGGTATAAAAAAGAGAATAGGAACCTTACAAGAAATGTCTAGGACCATCTTAAATGAACAATCCATTTGAATACATTTGCTCTTTTGTGTCTGAATATTTTATTTATAGTCTTTGACTATTTTGACTTATGTCAGTTTATTCGGATTTTGTACCGTGTAGACGCGATGATGTTTTTATGAGAATTATGTGATTTATGGATTAATTGTGAATGAAAATCCTTTTGCAGGTATCAATGTGTTTTTTGTATTCTGGGTGTTTGACCCGTTGAATTTTGAGAAATGCCAAAATAACGAGTCTGACACATCCGTTACTGTCCAAAGAGTTTTGAAAGGTTTAAAGTGAAAATATGTCGTGTGAAATACTCTAGTTTAATGAAAAGTATTTTTAAGGTGGAATAAAAATGCTAATAACTTTATGGTAAATTATACTAGTTGAGTTTTACGAGCTTTAGAGTGAAGTCCCGACTGAAAAGAAAAACTCGAGGCCCTCTTTTGATGCCATAGCCGTCATGGGTGGTTAAGGGGACAAGGTGGCTTAATTTTAGCTAATGTGTCTTAAAGGTGTACAAATATATTCCTTCTACTAGCTTCTCATTATCCATTTCATTTTCAAAAAAAGGTGTACAAATTTTAGCTAATGTGTGTGCGCTCTTGTGTTCGTCCACCACCAACAACAACAATCCACCATATATTTTCCAACTTTGATCGAGAATGTGATATTCTGGGTTGATACTAGTGTTTGAGTATTCATTTAAACAACGTTACGGTTTGTCCGGTCGTGTAGAAATTATTACAATTTTTGAAGATTTTTCCTGAAAGTTTTTCAAAATTTAAATTTCGTTTGTTCTTTTGGGATTATCTTATGCCTAGGATGTTAGTTGTAAAGTTGATCATTGTGAAAATCGATTTTTAGAAGCGAAACGAATAAAAAAAGGTGGTGTTTGGTTCGTGGGTTATAAAAAGGAAAAAGAGGGTTTTTGTAGTTTTGATGTTGTGGTCGTGATGGTTGAATAATATTTATTTCTAGATAGCTTATTTTTTATAGTAGCTTGTATAGCTTATTCGGGCTTATTTTAAGCTATTTATTGGCATATTTTGGGCTTATATGCCACGAAAATTTCCCAAAATCACTAGGAAATTGATTTTGACTATTTTGTGTTATGATGTATATTTGTGGACTATTTTGAGGCTTATGGTAGTAACCAAATGCGATACTAGCTTATTAGCTTATGTTTCAAGCATATATACGTATTTATGAGCATATGGGCTCACGGCCCAATAAGTCCATTAAGCCGTGGCTTAATGGAAGGGCTTATTGTGGTCCGGATTATTTTCTACTTACTAGTGGATCTTATATATATAAATGAACTTTTGGTTTGACTTGGATCGTATTATGGACTTATAAATATCTTAATGGACCCCTTGTGGGCCTCAAAGCCAATAACGATATTTAGTAGTTATATAGTTTCGACTGACTTTTGTGAAAGTTGAAAATTATTTACCAAAGTTATATTGAATGATATTTAGGAAAAACATTTTAGTAAACGTTTAAGTTTAAGATATTTGGAATTTTATCGAAAAGTGTCGAATTTATAAAAAGTGTTGAAAATAAGGTTTGAAACCTTCGAAAACGTTGTATGAGCGTACGGTCAGTGTCGAAATTTTTGTAAAAAGTTTATCTTAAAATTTTCCTAAAAACTTTATTTTAATAATAAAATATAATTTTAATTATTTTAATTATTTAATAAATTTACTAAAGACAAAAAATATAATTTTTCTCTGCAACTTCACGAATATGTTACTAGAGTAAACTTTTCATTTCAACTCAAATATTATTATTTAGAGGTGAACTAGATTACCGAATTGACTAGTCGAGATATATTTATAATTATTAATTATAAATATTTATCTATATTACTTATCTATTTTCTCTAAATAGTATAAGTATGTATTATCGAGTAATGAGATTGATATGATTGTGGAAATATGTCGTCAACCATCACACCACTAAATTGTTATGGTAATTGTACAATGCGTCTAAACTCTATGCATCAAACGTGAAGATTGTTTTGGAATTGGATGATTAAATTGGGACATTAACTGGACTAGGTCGTGTGCGGGCGTCGTTGCATTTGCTTGTGTGATTGAGATTTGGTTGCTAAAGACCTTCTTGAGGTGATTTCTCGTAGCCCCACTTTTTATAGCTTTTTCGTTGGGGGAAAATGATACTCAAATGTGTTTTGAAATATTTTGAATTGATCTGTGCGAAATATGGTTTTGTTTTTGGGACAAGATATGTGCTTATGACTGCTATGTGAATATTATGTGCTGTATGATTGTTTAGAGCAGATGGGTACGCCTACCCAATATTTGTGTGAATATTAGAGCGGATGGGTATGCCTACCCAAGTTTGTGTGTGATCCTGCCCTAATTTTAGTGCTCCAGCTGGTAGGCCCTTTAGGTGCGTAAGTGAGATATGGTTATTGATTAGCGGTGATACTAAGGTTGTTTGTGTATATTCACTGTAAAAAGGCTCTCTTGTCCACTGTATGAAATATTGGCACAACGTTAGGGTTTAAGGTCAAACCTACAGCTCACCAACGATTAATGTTACCATTTCGATATCATTTTCAGGTGAAGTGAAAAAGGAATAGTTTAGGGATGTGTGATAGCATACTTAGAAGTATCCCGAGTGGAATTTCATGTGAATTCTTGCTTGTTTATTTGGTTTTGTTTTAATATTTGGAAGTTTAGCTTAAGTTTGGATTTTCGACCCCTATGAGGGCATTTGAATAATTGTAAGAGATTGTGGATTTTAGTTGTGATTTGAGACATCACTCGAGGTTGTTCGAGGTTGATGGTCTTCATAGCATTTGAAGTTTTTGCAATGTAGTTTTCTCTATTTTGTATTTTGTGTTATGATTGATCCATTTAGGTTGCTTAGGGTATATGGGATAAGTAGAATTTAATAAGTGAAATTATAGCCTTATTCATTCCTTAAAGAGCCTTAGGGTATATGGAATGGATATTATTGCTTAATTTTTGTCTTGTTTGTACCTTACAGAGCCTTAGGGTATATGGTGCAAACAAGATTGGTCCATTGATGTCTTAAAGAGCCTTAGGGTATATGACATGAATGGTACTTTGCTTAAGTAACCTTATAAAAGCCAAATTTTGGTCGCCTTGATGTGGACTTTAATCTTGACGACATTTGATCTTTTGAAAAGGGCTATGAGCTAATTATTACGTTTTTAACCGTTACGCTTTATTTTTGGAATTAATAAGTATCGAAATAAAGTCTTAAAGAGCCTTCGGGTATATGACTTAAATAAAATCTTGAGATACAAAATTAGGGAATAAGGGAGTAAAAGTAAGTTCACAATTAGCTTTTATGAGTAGTGTTAGCATCATAACTTGTAATTTACAATGATCTTGTTTTTAAGCTTGGCTTAGAGAGGTGAAAGTCGGGGATGATGAATTTATCTATTTGGACACAATTATGCTTTTTGTTCCATGATCCTAAAAGTTATCAATGAATAATGAGAGCAATACATTATGTCACGCATAAATAAATTGTAAGTTGTAGGATATAAATCATAAAAATCATGATTCGTCAAATAGTATACACTTATATAGCAACCCTAATACAGATCCTAACCGAATGCCCTTGACCAAGGCAAAAGGTCAAATTCCACAAAAGGATAAAATACACAAGATAGAATCAATAATAAAAAGATTCCGGAAGAGATATTCCCGGGTCGTATGTCCCAACGAGGCTGCAATTGAAAGTAATCCTGGTTTGATGAGAAATTGAATGATGGAGAATATTTAGATATGATGGAAACACTGATATAATTACAACTAAAATTAATTAAATAAAACCTAATTTAATCTACGGGAAACAGATATAGGAAATGGGGATCTTAAAAACTACGGGAAACAAAATTAGTTATAGGGAAATCCTAAAATTAAATCTATACTAAAATACGGGGAACAGAATCAGGTATCGGGAAACCTAAATACTAAAAATTAAGAAAATAAATGCTAAATTAAATTAAAAATTAAAATTAAATTCTAATTAACTTAATTTGAAAAATAAAGAAAACTAGAACTAAAACGGAGGTCGTTTGAATGTAAAACGAAAAGAAACGGTAAAACGCACCCGGTAAAACGGGTCTAAGACTGAAATTTAAGAAAAATTAAGCCTACACTAAATTTTATATTTTTCCTAGACACTAAATGACAAAAGAAAATTTTATAAAAAAGAAAAATATTTTTTTATTAATTTTTGGATTTTTTATGAATTTTTAAAGATTAATAACTAATTAAAACTAAGAAAATAGAAAAAGACAAAAAATAAAAGTTATAAAAATTCTGAAAAAATAAAATTAAATAAAGAAAAAGTTAACAATTCTAAAAATATAAAAATGCCCAAATTTTACTGAATAAATTAAAAGTAATTAAACTAATTAAAATTAAACCTAATTTATATTAATTAAATTAAATAAACTAACAGCAGTTAATTATAGGGACTAACAGTGAAAAGGATATAAGGACTAACGGGGAAACAACAAACTAACAAGGGGCACTAACATTGTTAACTATAAAAGAGAAATTTACACTAATGGTCCCTGAGTTGGACCCCGATATTCAAAGAGGGTCCAAAGTGCTTATTTGACAAAAGTCAAATAAGCAAACTTGTAGAAGGGCTTATGGGGAGTCTTTTTTGTAAAAGCACTTATGCTTTTTACTCACTAAATAAGCTAGAAACTTAAGGCTTTTGGGGCTGCAGAAGCTAAATAAGCTTATGGCTTATTTTTCTTGGCTTTTAGGATTTTAAGGCTACAAAATAAGCTAAAATCTATGGGAAACAGTTAATAAGGCTAAGGGGAGTCCTAAATATAAGCTAAGGAAATCTAATAAGCCCTAAAATAAGCTGGAATCAATAAGCTAATCTAAACAGTTTTAAAAGAAAACAGAAAAACCTCTACTTTGCTGCTAAAATAAGCTATGCTAAAGGCATAATTAAGCTACACTATTTTGGGGGCTTAAAGGGGGGCCTAGGGGCTATACTAAAAAGCCATAAAAGCCTAAGGCTTAATTATGCAATAAGCTAGAAAAGGGGGCTGAATTTAGGTGTTCAGCACCAGGGGAGGCAAGGCAGTGGGCTTAAGGCTTATTTTGGGCTTATGAAAATAAGCTTATAAAAGCTTTTTAGTCAAAACCAACCACAAACAGATTAACAATGGAGGCAATTGAGCTTATTTTCAAAGTTTGGTTTATAAATGAGGACTTAAACCTGCTGATATTAGGGCTTAAAAATGGCTGATTTCAAGAATTATGCATACATACACACTTGGCTATATTTGGTATATCAAAATGACAGGACAAAAGGTTGGGTAAAATGGCTAGAAACAACAACAACAAGCACAACAACAGTGTGCTTAAGCTGCATAAGCAGCTGGAGCCCTTAAGCTTAATTTGGCTTATTGAAAATTTGACAGAATACAAAAGGGCCACAAAAACTTATTTTAACACTAAAAGTTGTGATTTAAATGGTCTAATAAACCCCACACACTCAGCCAAAGTTGGCTGAGTGGTTATAACCCATTATAATCCCCATATGACCCATTTTAAAGTCTAAACCAAACACCCCTTTAATATATAAAAATTGATTTTTAACTGATTTTTAGGTAAATTAAGGCTGAGAAAGGGTGTTATAAGGTGTGTTTAATAACTTTAACACACTTTATATAAGATTAAACAGGATTTAAGAACAACTATAAATCTTGAAAATTTGACAAAGGCAACTTCAAGAAATTCTTAACTTTTTATATTAAAAACAGAAATATTACAACAAAAACTCTTGAAACAAACTGAGTACAATAATTTTAAAGCAAACTTTAATTAAAATTAAACTAAGAAAGTAAAAACAGGGGTGTGGCGTGTTTGCTTGTTCTCTTCTCTTTTATAGAAGCTCAGAGTCTTTCTTTGTTCTTGGGTTGTGTTTCTTTGGAGTGTAGAAACTTTCCCAAGCAATCCTAGCCCTTCATTCACTCTTATACATCATCCTCAGCCATTGAAGGTCTTCGGGTTGAGTGGGATTGCCAGGGGGCAGGGATTATAAGGGACAGGGTAAGTGGGAAAGGGTTATTG
>BQNB010139649.1:0-17526 GCA_026074375.1 Tanacetum coccineum
ATATCCTTAAAAAGTGACTCGTTTTTTCACTAATTAAACACCTTTTTGGTACGTTTAGTTGCAGAAAAATTTATTCAATTTTCTATTTAAGTTTCCTTAAAAACGAAAGAAGATTTTTTATCACTAGAAATGTGTCATAAATTTAACGCATTTAGATGGTATTTTTTTTAAAATTGAAAAATGCAATGAGATGTAAAAAAATGAAAGGAAAAATATAAGAAAGTGTAAATAACTCTTTTCCAATTTTTAATTAAATCTCGAAAAATAAGATTTTTATTCTTTTAGAAAAAAAAATAAAAAAATGTGTGTTATTAAACGAGTTTTCAGTTTCAAATATATTTTTTTTTGAAAAAATAATATATTTTTCACCAGCGATACACACCCTAATATTTCCTGATTAAACAAAGTAAACTACATAACGTGTTTTCTATGTTTTCTTCGTTTCTATTGTCATCCAAACCCCTCATTTGTTTTCTTCAAAACAGGGATACTACTTATTAAGCATATTTGCTTTCTATTTTTAAAAGGCTTGAATTTTTAACTTACAATCATTTATGTATAGTGTACAAGTCATAGAAACATAATTAGAACTTGACAATAAAAACATAATTAATAATCCTATTATAACACCTCATTAGATAAATATTTGAAAATAAAAATAACTAATACGTAATTAATAAATGATTAATACACCTCATTACATAAAAATACAATCATACGAGGCATTCAGACCTTTGCGTTGCACACGAGTTGTATGCAGTAGTTGTGTGTAATGTGTTGTTTTGTTGGGGATGTGAAATGACGTTGGTGCATGTATTTGAAAGGTGATGCCTGATGGTTAGGTAAGTAGGTATTAAATAATTTGAAATTTAAGTTGAGTTAACGGAAGGTTAGACGCGTAAGGTTCTTTGATGATGTTGTTTCTATATCTTTTTATTGGTGTAAGTCTAGATGTAATGCATCGTTCAGTTGGGATGATTGGCTTAAAAACCCTTTTTTGATTTCTCTGTAATTCTAGCTCCTTGCTAGTTTCTTAATAAAATCCGCTGTTAAAAAAAAGGTTCTTTGAAAATTAGTTTTATTCGGATGAATTTGTTTATGAATGTAATAGAAAACATGTTAGTTAGGATGACATGTTGTTACTACATTGAATATAAACATACTGATTCTTATGTACAAAATCCATTATCGATAACACACAACTCTTAAGAACATTTTTATACCACTTGCGAACAATGAACTCCATCTGGATCATAACACTCGCGATGATTGTTACCTTCATTGAAATTTTGTGAGTAGCTCACGGCATCATATCGAAACGTCAAAGTTTTTTTTGACAACCCATATAAAATATTCGGCAACTTCTATTTATCACTTCAAAAATTGCACTGGCGCAATTTTATTTGTGGATGTCAAAAAAATAATGTCTAGCCCAACACAAAGGATATATCCTTAAAAAATACACTTAAAATAAAACAATATCCTAATGAGTAGAAACCCTAGCTACACTAAGTTAGTGTTTAATAAAGACTTAATGAGTCTTAATTGAAAATTTGATGAATTAATCAAGTCATTAAATACTTGTTTGTTTTGTGCTTAAAGTTAACAAATGACTTTCTAAGAAAAGCCATGAGGGGGTCTCCATATTAAGTCCATGACTTAAATAATAAGTTTACAAATTTATCCTCCTACTTTTTCACATATAATCTCACATAACTGCTTTTCAAGGTATAAAATTAATTTTCTTCAATTCAAACACTTTATTCAGCACATACCATGATAGAATTGGTAAAACACACAATGAAAAGGCTAATTGATTTGCTTGATTATTTCTCACCAAATTACAAAGTATATATATAGGTTACAAAGAGGATGGGCTTGAGCCCAAAATAAGTATGACCACTCATGATTGACAAATCAAGATAGCTATGACAACTCATGATTGACAAATCAGGATAGCTATGACAACTCATGATTAACAAATCATCAACTAATATTGGAAACATTGACTAATCTATCTTCTATACTCTCTTAGACTGAATGTAATGGTAAGGTCGACCTTCGGTCGGTCGTCCCATGTGGAAGCAACTAAGGTCAGTCGTCCCATTACCTCGACCGAACTAGACTAGTCCCCCCAACCTTTGCAATTGTTTGGGTCGTGTAGAAGACCGAGTAAATGAAGCCGTTTCCTATAAAAAAAATTATCCCTTTATTTTCTATAAAACCCAACATCTTCTTTCCTATTTTCACACACATATACACTTTTTATCAAAAACACACACTACAAACAATATGTCTCAAATTAATTCCGAGTGTTTATTTTTCGATGATACGGATGATGAAACGGAAGTGAATAGTTTACTCTCCGGTTTTTTAATAGACGCTGCTTTGGTTATTCAAGCATCTACTCCTACAATCCAAAAATACCAACGAAGCTATATGCCTAGAGATCGTTACGGTGCTCATGACCGTCTAGTGCTAGCTTACTTTGCTAAAAAACCATTTTACAACGCCTATTTATTTCGTAAACGATTCCGAATGAACCGATCGCTGTTCACCCGCATTGTTCGAGATTTGTCTGCTAACTGCCCTTATTTTCAAGAAGGGTGTGATGCTGTTGGAAAAGCTGGCATCTCTGCTTTAGTGAAGTGTACCTCCGCGATTCGCCAACTAGCATACGCTGCTGTTCCAGATTCTCTAGACGAATATTTACAAATCGGTGAAAAAACTTCTCGTGATTGTTTGATGCATTTCTGTAACGGGGTTATAGAGTTATATGGCGAGGAGTATTTGCGAAGGCCTACGCAAACTGACGTCGAAAAACTCTACGCTTTTCACGAGAACAAACATGGGTTTCCTGGTATGATAGGCAGCATAGACTGTACAAAATGGCCGTGGGCTCAATGTCCACAAGCATATCGTGCTCAATTCAGTAGGGGTGATTCCGGGTCAGAGCCATTCATTTTGTTAGAAGCGGTTGCCTCACAAGATTTATGGATTTGGCACGCCTTCTTTGGTGTTGCAGGTTCGAACAATGACGTTAACGTTTTACGTCAATCCCCTGTTTTAAATGATCTTAAAGTAGGAAAAGCACCAGAGGTTCCATTCGTGGCTAACGACGTGACTTATAAATGGGGATATTATCTTACTGACGGGATATATCCAGAATGGGTTGTGCTTATGAAGTCTATTTCGCAGCCAGGGTCAAATGATGTGAAGCGAATAAGATATAAGCAAGCGCATGAAGCAGCAAGAAAAGATGTGGAACGAGCGTTTGGCGTGCTAAAGAAAAAATGGGCTATCGTAAGAACTCCTGCACGGTCTATGAGTCTTAAAAGGATTACGTATTTGATGTACACTTGCATCATATTACATAATATGATTTGCAAAGAAAAAGGAAAGGCAATCTCTCCCGACTTTTATCCGGAGGAACAACATCGTGAATATGATCACGTAAGATCGGCACAAGATAGGCTACGAGTTATCAGAGAAATACACGACGAAGAAACTCATTTTAATCTTAAAGCCGGTCTAGTGGAACACATTTGGCATCGAACAAATGCAAACTAATTTACTGTAATTTTTTATCTTCCGTAATTTTTTTTTCGTTTTTTCTTTCGTGTATTTTTATTTCCGTATTTTAGTTTGTAATGTTTTTAAAAAAAATTGTCCGGTCGCCTGTGCGGTCACCACTACGGGTGTTTGGTCACTGTGTGGTCTAGGAGAGAGAAAGCTGAGTTGGCGCTGACGTGGCGGTGTCCTCTGCGGTCACCACTACGTTACAAAGATGATTTCTGACGTCAAGAATTCGGTACTGGTAGGATTACTTTATCATTGTTCTTTTCCTTTTTTCGTTTATTGTCTTGTTATTAATCGAAACAAATGAAGAATGAAACAACTTTGTTTATCTTTTCGAAAATTAAAAGAAGGGTTATGCTTCAAAATAGATCTATGATGTATTTGTTCACTCTTAAATCTTAAAAGATTTGAGCCGAAGTTGAACCAAGCTGAGATCTTGTTATAATTCTTTGAATGCATCCTCTACATTCGACATCATCGATCGCACCTGGTGTTGTTGATGCGTTTGTACTTGTCGCGAAAAGGATCACATGACAGCGAGATACAACCTAAAAGTTGAGAGGATCTTTGGTGAGAAGTGTTGCCTATGTTTTATTGAGAAGGATAACTTCTTTCTATCGAGAATCTTAGAAGAAAGGGGGTCGTCATATACTCTTAAGATATGGCCGTAAGAAAATTTGAGTACTTTGATGAAAGACAGTTGTGATGCCGGTGGAGTGTGGAAAAACATGTTACATGTTTTGGCCGAGAATTATATGTTACCTGCACACGAAAAAAAATCAAGAAACAATTTTAACAATAAATTACAAAATAAAGTAGGCGAAATGAAGATTCGAACTTTTGTGTTTGTGCATTTAATTTTGGGCAGTTTATATAGGCGTGGAGGAGGTTAAATCATCAATTATTTCATGGTGGTTTGTATTCCCAGAAACACTTCGTATTCTTGATGGTTAATTTCAATTAAAGTTGTGGATGGCTAAAGGTGTTGATATTCATCCTCGGTACAACTTTCAGAGCATGGGTTACAAAACTTGAAGCCTACACATTACAATACACTATTAATGAGCACTTGCACACTCATTATGAGCGCTTGTACATTAGATTCAAGGACTGAATCTTTATATATAATAAAAGATATTCACATTCTAAAACAATTATAAATATATATCTACAAAATCATACATATGATGTCT
This sequence comes from Tanacetum coccineum, assembly GCA_026074375.1. Lineage (NCBI taxonomy): Eukaryota > Viridiplantae > Streptophyta > Magnoliopsida > Asterales > Asteraceae > Tanacetum > Tanacetum coccineum. The sequence goes on from BQNB010139649.1 coordinate 4,773, forward strand.
CTCTAAAATGATGGTGCATATATTTTTGAAAACTGGACCGGGCCAACAGGTTCAACCGGAAACCGGAGTCACCATCGGTTCGACTAGTCAATAAAAGCCGTTCGAAGACGAACCAGAGCGGACCTGTCGTAACTGATAAAAACGGGTGAACTAGGCCTCACCGAGATCAAATTCTTTTTATTTCTCCGGTTAATCGTCATAGGGTACCTGTAACCCTTGCACTTTTCTGAGATCTATATGTCCAATTTGGTCCTTAGACTTTTTGACTTTTGTCATTTCCGTTAAGACAATTACCTTGTTGACAGTGGTGAATCTATGTTGATCTTGGTTAGCAAATCTTTATATTGCTTATGATTATCCTTTTTAGAGGATTTTATCTATGTTGATCATGATTCAGGAGGTTTGCCCCATGAATAGCTTGTAATGTCTAATAACGAGTTTTGACACGTCCGTTAATGTTCAAATCGAATCTAAGAAGTGTACTTATAAAGCGTGTCGTGATGAATATTCTAAAATTCATGTAAAGTATTTTTTTAGTCCATTAAAATACTAGAAACTTCGGGGTAACTTTTTTTAATAGGAACGATGAGTTTTAAAGGAAAACCGACACAAAAAGAAGCAACCCGAGACCCTTTTGGTACAATATCAGGTCAAAACAAGAGAGGACAAGGGGATGGTAGTTTTTAGGATGTCTGTCCCAACCTTGGTACATAATATTTGTCTTGACATAATTCACACATAATGCATGTTTGAGAAACACACACATTCTCTTTTTTTTCCTTTCTTTGTGCTCGTCCGATTCTCACACACACACAAAACACTTTAAATTTTTTGCAACTTTGATCAAGAACATGAAGGTTTAAGTATTGGGTTGATTCTAGTAGTCGGGGTATCATTTAAACAACGTTTGGGTTGTCGAATTCGTGTTTGGCTCGCTTTTAAACCCCTCTTTGTAAGTTATATGTTTCACAAATATTCTTGTACTTTTAGATGTATAATGATGCATAGATGAAAGTTGTACGGTGCGTTTTCTAAAAATCTTGAACTAAAATTTCGAAATGAATAAAAGGTTGTGGGTTCAGTTCGAACTAGGGAACAAAAGAGAACAAAGGTTTATCATTTTTATGGCGTGGTTGTGATGGTTGAATAACATTTATATACTATTTGGCTTCTTTATTTTCAAGCTTGAAAATAAGCTTGTACGGCTTATTTGAGTGCTTATTTGGTTTCCGTTACAAAAGAATCAAAGGAAAAGTGGTTTTGGTTATTTACTACTCTTACCATATTTTTATAGCTTATTTTGATAGCTTATTTGGAGTACTAAAAGATACTAGTAGCTTATTTCTTATTTAAAAAGCTATATTGATGGTTTTGGGCTTATTGTAACCCACGACCTAAAAGAGGACAATAAGCCGCGGCTTATTGTTGGTCTATTGAGGTTCGGCTTATTTTCGAATGAACTTATTGGTTACGTATTCGTGTACTAGAAATGTCTATTTAAGTATCGTATAACTATGGTTCGATTTCGGATTGATCTAAATTACGAAAAACATTATTTGGACTATTAGTGGGCCTCAAATCCCAATAAGAAGAAATTGTGATTTTTAAGCGCGTTAAAGACGGATTATAGTTGATTTATACTTGGACATATTAGAATAGAGGAAACGAACCTTTGGAAAACATGAATTGATAAGTTGTTTCGGAAAACGTAGATTTTGAGCGTCTTGTTGGAATTGAATTTGTTTTGGGAAAAAGGATTTGAAAATGAGGTTTGAAACCTTGGGAAACGTGTTATAAATGAATGGGTCATGCCAAAATTTTGTAAAAATCCTATACTTAGAATTTTTATTCAAAAACATACTTTTGCGACAAAATAATAAAATATTATTATTTTAATAAGTCAACTAAAAGACAAAAAATAATCAAGGTAACTAAGGTTACCGAATGGTTTTACCGAAACATATTTCTAAATGTCTATTACCTAAGTCTTTTTAATTTACTTGTCTATTTTCATTAAATAGTATAAGTATAATATATGTTAGGATTAAAAATGTGGTGTCTATATGGAAATTACATTAGTCTTAAACACACGGACTAGAAATGTAATTAGCCCAAAGATGGCTTGTATTTAGACTATAAATACCTCCTCTAATCTTCCTTAGAGGGGTGAATCTCATAATTGTAATTTTCACTAATCATTCAATAATAACTACTTTATCTCTAAAATGGATTTTATATATTTCCATCATCCCTGACTTCCCGAGATCGTGAATCAAGAAACCTCACAAGTGGTATCAGAGCTGCACAGGCGATTCATGATGTTTTAACTTATTCGGTTCAGCTTATTCTAGCTTATTTGAGCTTATTTTAGTCCAGATTCAGTCAGAGTTGGTCTAGATTCAGTCCAGTAGCTTATTCGATCATATTCAGTTCAGATTCGGTTATTCTATTCAGATCAGCTTATTCAGCCTATTTGATTCAGATTTTGATTGTTTTACAGCAGTATTAGTTATGCTTATCTTGTGATTGATTCAATCAAAATTGACTGCTTGCGGTTTTATCGCAAGATTTGTTCAATTTTCGGAATTCGTGTCAAAATAGTTAATGTGCTAATTTTTGATTAACATATTTTCGGATCTGGTCTAACTTATTAATTCGATAAGTAACAAAACTCGGATTCAAAAACTCAGACCGTTGGACTTTTGGTCACCGGGGTTCAAACTCGGAACTCTACTGCTTCTTCCCGAGTTTCAGACATCGTTTTTGAAATGGATTTTTGGACCTGATTTCCGAAATAAAAGAAGAACACAAAAGAACTGTAACGAAGATTAAAAATAATCAAATGCTTAACAAATTTTGATATCGAAATTAAAATTTAAGAACGGGAAGTCTACTCATTCTATGAAACTCGTTACTACCGAGTTGTACGAACCTACAACAACTGCAAATACAAAAACCTCATGTTAAAGATCAACATTAACACAAACAAATCCAAACTACCTTAACACATCCTCCCTTAACTCGATCACAGTTCATCACAACAACTGACTCGAAAAACCAAAAGACAACATCATGAAAGATCTCAGCTCATCTTTTGTGTTTAATAACAAAAGTTGTGTCTGATAAATGAGCAAACTAACTCGAAGATGATTTTCAATCATCGATCTTTTGTTATGGAAAAATCCTTGTTTTACTATTCGGAAAACTTCAAAAGGAGTGCAAAATCAACAAGATATGTTATATTCACTCTTTTGTTTCAATTTTTTTGACCAAAAAGACGAAGAAAGAAATCATGCAATAAACCTACCCGAGACCTTGGCTGTTACAAGATCTTTAAGCATAACGTGAAGACAACAGGTTTGTTCTTGATTCATCGTGGCTGAAAGATAAAGAGTTGCTTGATTGTTGTTAATGTTGTTTCGATTAGTGTTACAAGGTTGTGTTATGAGAGGGACTTTAGAGACAAAGCACTGTGTTAGTGGATAAGACTAAGTGAGATGTATCGTTTGGAGAAATAATGTTGGAATAATGTAAGTTTGGACTGTGTTGAGAGTTGAGGACGTTAAAGTAAGGGGGAGGCTGAAAATGATTTAGGTTGGGTTTGTGATGTGTGTTATATCTAGTTGGGTTTATTTCCGACATTTAACTGGACATGGGCTTTTGATGAAACAAATGGTTTATTGAATTGTAATTGGACATGGGCTTGTCACAGTTAGGACGGGAAGGGAATTTTGTTATTGGGCAGATTTAACGATTTATAATGGGCCAAAGGTTTGATTATGTTGGGCTGAGCTTACTGAAAATGAAAAAAAATGAGCCGTGTATTGACATACGAATTGGACTAAGAATTTTGGACTAAATAAGGATTTTGTGTTGGATCGATTGTGGGGCTTAAAATGCTAAAGGGCCGAATTTTTGTTAATTTTTCGGACACAAAAACATCACTTATTGCTTAAAACGATCCTTATCAAAGATTCATGAAAAACGCTAAAAAAGGCTACTCTCGGGATTTAACCGCAAGAAATGACTACGGGGTTGATTCTTTATTACTTATTCAGGATTGAAGTAATATGTCACGGGGAAGTGTACTTATTTCATCTTCTGGCCTTTCTACCTCTGCAACGAAGATGACTTGTTCGAGCAAATAAGGATTGTCATGAAGACTTGAATATCTGGTTACTTTTGTGATTCTCTCTCTCTTTTATTTACAAAGTAGCTATCACTTTAAGGAGTTACGTTGTAGTGCTCAGTGACTCACGTAGTTGAGGATATTTCAAGATATTCTTCCGGATAGTGCAAGCTTAAGTCACAACTTTGGGGGATGTTACTTCAGTATCGAGTTTGTCATATTGAGTTTTCTCCATCAGTGGTCATTACAGAAAGCCGACAGAATGCGAGGTTGGAATTGACTCAGTCAGAGAAGAGACAAATAGAGTTGTCATCTGGCAAATTGATTATCATTGCTTAACCGAATTTATCTATTCACACATGGTGGTTCTATCGAATTTTTGGGGATCTGTACTCAAGGATATATGATTTTTTCGATGATCATCGGAAATGCAATCAGGGGGAAGAAAGAAAAAGGAGTATTCGATAGATTGCTGTTAATCAAGGGGAAGGTAATGGGTACTTATATCAACCTACATTTCTTTCTTTCTTCATCTTCAAGTCCGCTTTTATCTTTATGGGAGTTGGATTGGTATGCTTTCAACCTCTGGATGGTTAGTGTGTGAAGTATGTGCATATGTGAGAAGATGTTGTTGATTCCTTGCATGTTCCCCTGAACGGATGTTCATCAGAACAGAAGCAGTTTAGTTTGATGTGGTTGGCTTCTTCTTCTTCTTCTTCTTCTACTTCTCTGATCCTCTGATTCTGATTCTACTTCTACTTCTACTTCTACTTCTACTTCTACTTCTACTTCTACTTCTACTTCTACTTCTACTTCTATGAAGCTACATCACAGTTTCTGAATTCGCTTATAATACGGATATTTGTTTGGGGGGAGTTGATTCGAATACTTTGACAAAAAGATAGTTGATGATGAAAGGTTATTGTGTGAAGACATGCAGTATGAACTGGGGGGAAGCTAACTCAGTTTATACATATTACATTGTATCATCTGCAAGTAATGGAAAAATTCAAGCTAGAGCACTTATATTTGTACTTGTAGGATACATTGTAAGTAGTTCCATATGCCACCACATTGGGGGAAGATTGTTAGGATTAAAAATGTGGTGTCTATATGGAAATTACATTAGTCTTAAACACAAGGACTAGAAATGTAATTAGCCCAAAGATGGCTTGTGTTTAGACTATAAATACCTCCTCTAATCTTCCTTAGAGGGGTGAACCTCAAAATTGTAATTTTCACTAATCATTCAATAATAACTACTTTCTCTCTCTAAAATGGATTTTATATATTTCCATCATCCCCGACCTCCCGAGATCGTGAATCGAGAAACCTCACAATATACTAAGGTATGAACTAGAACATACTATCTTTGAAACTAAGTCGTCAACCATCACACTACTGGTAATGTTAAGAGTGACCGTACAACGCACATTTGACCTCTATGCATCAACGTTAAACACACCTTTGGAAACGTATGTCTAAATTGAACATTAACTGGATTAGGTCGTGTTCGGACGTCGTTGCGTTGCTTGTTTGATCTAGATCTTTGCTACATATCACCTTTTCTTAAGATGAGTTCTCGTAGCCCCACTTTTTAACACTTTTCCGTTGGGGGAAAATGATACTCAAATTTGTTTTGAACTTGTTTTCTTTACTGTACGAAACTTTTTATCTTTTTGGACAATGCTATGTGCCTATGACTGCTATGTGAATGACACGAGATTTTAATTGAACTTGTTTTGTGGTCTTGTGAACTTGTGGATCTTCCGCCCTATGTATAGCTCCAGCTGGTAGGCTTTAGGTGTGAGTAAACTAAGTGCTTGGATTTATGATAGCAAGGAGTTGCTATGTTGGTATCTGAACTATTGCATGTTTTCACTGTCATATTGCATAATTGTCCACATCTTGAAACTATGGCACAACAACTGGGTTTACTATCAAACCTACGAGCTCACCAACGTTATGTTGACCTTTTCGAGTATCATTTTCAGGTGTTGTTAATGATCAGTGAAGCTAGGTGCGAGCTTTAGCAGACCTTAAGAGAACCCTGTTTGGATTATGTTTTGAGAGACCTTGTGTTGACACTCTATTTTGAACTTAAGCATTTTGGGATTATTATCTTGAGACTAGTATTATCCCCTGCGTGGAAAAAATCGGTTGTAATCTTTGAGACCATGTGATGTGTTCTTCAACTTATCTTCACTCAAGTTCTTACTTGAGGTCGGAGAATGTCACGACACTTTTATGAATGCATTTTAGTTTTTCTCTATCTTGTATCCTGTGTTGTGAAAATCAATTCTTCGTCACGCCTCGTGTTTTCGCCTAAGTCGGAGTGTGACAGTACCCGCCGCCGCAACGCGCGAGTACCCTGCTAGTATATTGTGAACTACATTTAAGAGTAATTTCAATGTGCACATAAAATATTACACCAAATTTGAAGATATAAAAATTGAAGAATAGCTTTCTCCAACTAAACGTACCTAATTTTTTTCTTTTTAAAAAGTTGTGTGTCCAATATTTAAACTAGGCGTTTACGCATGCGCAACGATATTTTTTTATAATGTAAAAATAGTTATAGTTGAAATATTAGTAGTTAAGTATTTCGCGTGACGTTTAGCAATTGACGTTGTCAAGTCTTCATCATCATCTCATACGACAACATCATTTTATCTACTTCATTTTAACAAAGTGGCATTGAAATGTGAATCCAGAATGAGAACATAATTTGGATGAATTTAAAAAAATGATATAGACCGAGTAGTTTTAAAAACAATATTTATTAAAAAAATACTTTTAAACCAACTATTTTTAAAATATTTTTTAACAAAATAAACAAAAGATTAAAATTTAAGTTTTGAAATGGTATTTTCAGGATTAGATAAGACTTCTTTATAAGTTTTTTAAAAGTCAAAGGAAAACATTTTTGTGTTATATTTAAGGTGTGTTTGTTGAAATTAGCAGTAGCATTTAACAATAATCAGTTAGCAGTGGCAGTTAACAGTATCAGTTAAATTTATAAAATTGTTTGGTAGAATAGATGTAACTATAATTTTAATGTGTAAAATGGCGTTATGCTAAATGCTAAATGTTAAATGCTTATTCAAAAAGCATTGAGAAACTAGCGTTCTTATAATTTTATAAATGCTAACTGCTTTCTTCCAAACAAGCTTTTTAATTATAATGCTAAATGATAATTGCTTCAAAATGTTTTCCTTCGACTTTTAAAAAACTCATATAGAAGTCTCGTTTAATCCTGAAATTACCCTTTCAAAACTTATATGAGGAAGGTTTCAAGACTCGATAACATTGAGACAATATTCTTAAGGTTATAGAGATTTGACTTATAATTGTAGGTTTTAGGAAATCTGTATATCGCATATTATTAATCATATGTGAGAATATATACAAGATTTTAAAGGATTCTAGATGTGGGCTTGAGCTCATTACAAATACAAATACAAATACAAATACGCAACTAATACGGGCTAACACTCCCCCGGCAGTTGGAACGGGAGGACAGCGGACGCTCAAACTGAAGCGAAACTCCTTAAATAAAGCTGAAGGTAAGCATTTGATGAAAATATCCGCAAACTGATAACGGGAAGGCACAGGAAGCACTCGGACTTGACCAGCAACAACCAAATCACGAACAAAATGTATGTCAATTTCAATATGTTTCGTACGCTGATGCTGAACAGGATTGCACGATAAATAAACAGCACTGACATTATCATAGTAGACGAGTGTAGCGGAAGATAAATGAGTGTGCAACTCACGCAATAAATTACGTAACCAACACGTCTCAGCAACATCATTGGCAACACCACGATACTCCGCTTCTGCGCTGGAACGAGAAAGCATCGGCTGACGCTTAGAGGACCAAGAGAGTAAGTTGTTGCCAAGAAAAACACAGTAACCGGAAGTCGAGCGACGAGTAGTAGGACAACCAGCCCAATCCGCATCCGAATATGCAACCAAATCGGTAGTAGAGGAGGAAAATAACTACAACGCATAATCTAAAGTACCGTGAACATGCAGTAGAATCTGCTTAAGAGCCGAAAAATGAGGCTCCCGAGGATCATGCATATAAAGATACACCTGCTGAACTGCATAAGAAATATCTGGTCGAGTAAAGGTGAGGTACTATAGAGAACCTACAAGACTCCGATATAGAGTCGGGTTAGAAACCAGATCACCATCACTTCCCAATTTGGACTCAGTATGTTAGGAAAATATTGTAAACAGACTTAATAATGTTAGTATTAAAGTAAGAATCTCAACAGCATATTTCTTCTGAGATAAAAACAACCCTGAAGAATCACGTGTAACAGATATACCCAGAAAATAATTAAGCAGACATAGATCTGTCATAGAAAACTCCTTATGTAAGGATCTAATAATCTGCTGCAACAAAATCTCAAAAGAAGCGGTAAGAACAATATCATCAACATATAATAACAAGTAGTATTGGTCCCCTGTCTGTAGATAAATAAGGAGGAGTCACAGCGACTATGAGAAAAGCCAACCCGAGTAATATAAGATGCAAAACGCTGAAACCAAGCTCGGGGGCCTGTTTTAACCCATAGAGAGAACGCTGTAATAAACACACATAATCAGGATGAACAGAATCTCAAAATCCAAGAGGCTGATGCATATAAACTGTCTCAGAAAGATCACCATGTAAAAAAGCATTCTTGACATCGAGTTAATGAATCGGCCAATGTCAAGAAGTAGCTAAACTAAGGACAGTTCGAATAGTACCTGGTTTAACAACCGGACTAAAAGTCTCATCAACATAAACCCCTTCCAACTGTGTACTACCGTTCGCCACAAGACGAGCTTTGTAGCGACTAAGTGTGCCATCTGCCAGATACTTGTGACGAAAAAGCCACATACAACGCACAATATTGGTATCCGGTGGTCTAGGTACTAAAGTGCAAGTTTTGTTTTTAATAAGCGCATGATATTCATCACGCATAGCATTTTGCCAGTTTGGGTCACTAAACGCATCACGATAAGATTTTGGTAAAGGGGAAACTGAAGACACATGTAAATTGAGACGCTCAGTAGGACGATTAGTCCCGACATGAAAACGTGTGACCATGGGGTGAACCGAAATCAGGTTCGGATTTTCAGGTGGATCGGGAATTATAATAGGTGATTGAGCCACAGGTTCGTTTTGGGTCGCGGGTGATTGAGTTGGGGTAGGCGTTTGTTGTTGGACCATAGACGTGGATGGGGGCGGTGAGTGGGCTTGATTTTTGGTGGTTTGAACTTGGGCCGGTGAGATTTGTTGGGGGATGGTAGGTAATTAGGCCGCATCAGGGTGGTGTTGGATTGGGGTGTTATGAATTGGAGTGATGGGTTCAGGTGGGAGTTGCATAGCGGGATTGGTGGGAATTGCTGGTGGGATAATATCGGGTATGTCGTCTAGAAAGTTATAAGCGGAAGTGGATTTGGGTATGGTGGAGCCATAGGGAAACACGGTTTCATCAAAAGTGACATGACGTGAAATAATTATTTTGTTGGTGTGTAGGTCAAGGCAACGATACCCTCTATGAGAAGAGGCATATCCCAAAAAATGAAGGGTGTTGCACGTGGTTCAAGTTTGTGAGATGGATAAAGATGAGGGTAACATAAACATCTAAAAATGTTTAAAAGGGTATAGTTGGGATCTTTGCCATATAAACGGGTGTAGGGAATGTCATTGGCAATAGCAGTTGAAGGCAAGATATTTAGTAAGTGTGTGGCCTTATTAAGAGCTTCGACCCAAAAGTTGGTGAAGGTTTGCTTGGAAAAGGAGGGTGCGAATGAGGTTATTAATTGTGTGAACTATTCGTTCAGACTTCCCATTCTGTTGAGAGGTTTTGGGACACGAAAAGCGGAACTGAATTCCATTTTCGGCAAAAAGTTTATTTAAGGCACGGTTGTCAAATTCATCACCATGATCACACTGGAAAGACTTAATTTCATACTTAAACTGGGTGTGAACATATTTACAAAACAACACAAATTTGGAGAGAACATCAGATTTATTAAGCAACGGGTACATCCAAACAAAATGCGAGTAGTGATCAAAAAACAAGACATAATATTTAAAACCTAAAAGACTCGGAATGGATGAAGTCCACACATACAAGTGAATAATATCAAAACAAGAACTAATCACAGTTTTAGAACCGACAAATGGAAGTCTCACGTGTTTGCCAAGCTGACAAGCATGACAAAGGGTGAGAGGTTTCTCTTTATTACACGAAATAAAACTAGAAGAAATAACACGACGCAACACTTCACTTCCTGGATGCCCAAGACGTTGATGCCACGTATGTTGACTGACAAGGTACGCTTGTGGAATAGGAGATGGAAATGTGATCGGGTAAAGATCCTCCGTGCTATCAGATCGGAGAAGCACCCGACGAGTTGTAAAATCCTTAACAGAAAAACCAAACGCGTCAAACTCAATAGTAAAATTGTTATCACAAACAAATTGACGCACACAAATTAAATTTTTAACAATAGTGGGTATGATAAGGACATTATGAAGATGAAGGGAACCATGTGGAGTTGGCAAAACACTATGGCCCGTGTTGGTGACAGGTATAGGGTGTCCGTCACCAACCGAGACAGAAGAATATAAACAAGTATTAAAAACATCACTAAGACAAGTACTAGAAGCATTAAGATAAGAACTCGCACCTGTGTCCATGTTCCAAGCACCACCATTAGGATCTTGAAGAGTCTTAGTATTAAAAGCATGTGGTATGTTAGTGGCCTGACCCGAGAGAGCAGTAGGACCCACATTCCCGGGCTGAATAGGAACACCAGCTGGCTGAAATAACGGGCATATAGGAGTGGTATTGGGCTGGGCCGACGACATGGTATAGTGGTAAGCAGCAGGTGGATTGGGCCCGACATAGACTAGAGGGTTGTATTGGGCTTGCGGTGGTAAACCAGGGGGAGGTAATGGGCCGGCTGTTGGGCCAGCCAAGTTAGGTGGACCTGTGTTAAATGTTGATATAGTAGGGGTGCTAGTATGCTTTGGAGTAGCAGTGGTGCAATTAATTCCCATATTCCCCAATTGTTGTAAAAGTTTAGTTAAAAGTTCGTTGGTAGTATTGGTGTTATCATTAGTCCCACGACCCCGTGTATTAGACCCATTAGAATTGTTACCCATTCTCGCATTGGTATCATGAACATACCGACACAAATCACCAAGCCGACAAGCACCTTTAGCAAAATTAAAGCAGGGCCTCCAAGACTTAACTTGAGGCGTAGTGGAAGAGCGACGATTGTTACCTGATTCGGCCATAAGCACCATAGGAGAAGAGGAGTCCACGGGTAAAGCAAGAGCCTTGGAATTCAAGCGCATCTCTTCGGTAATCAATATTGAACGCGCCGTTTTGAGATCAGGAAAAGTGTCTTTATAATGCATATAGCCACAAACTTGATTGTACTTATCAGGAAACCTTCAAGCGCATAGTTAACAACATCTTCATCACTAACATGAGAATCAAGACTTATGAGGATGGTGAAAATCGATTCGATCTTTTGAAATTAGGATTCTATGCTTTGATCCCTAAGTTTGATAGAACGTAACTCGGCCTTTAACGCATTGGTACAAGACCTTTTATTATCCTTGACAATGTCGGAGATAAGTCCTCATGCTTCCTTAGCAGATTTCAGATGCGCCACAACCAACCTAGCTTAAAGTGCGTCTGAAAGAGTGGTGAAAATCCATGAAAGAACTATCTTGTCTACTTTGAGCTCTCCTGGTGTGAGAGGATCCAAAGTACTCGTGCTATATTCATTGGTATAGCTATGAATGTATTTTTCCACATCATAGACAGAACACAATTGCTCAAAAAAGAACTCCCACGACCCATAATTCCAATTGTCGAGGTCAAGTTTAACCTGGACGCGAGTGAGAAGATGGTGGTGCGTGACAAGAGCTAGCTTGTCAGATATAGGGGTAGTAGTAGTGTTGGTGACTTCGAGGCATGTCATGGTGATACGCCTCCGAATACGCTATACGTAAATATATAAAGTATATAAGGATTATATCAAATAATAGTATAGTAAGTATTTTCCGTCGGGTTCGAGAAACAAACTTTTAACCAAAGTAGTCTCAAAAACCTCCCGGGTCGTTTTCCCTCGACGAAGCGTGAATTGAAAATCGGTTAAGTCCGTGATCGCGCGTTTTGAATGGTTTCAAATATTTTTGTTATGGGTTTCTATAACTACGAATAAAACGAATTAAACATGTAAAGCACGTAAACATATAAAACAATTAAAAATAAAAACGCAAAAACGTAAACGGGAATTAATAAAACGCGACATTTAAGCAACTATGACAAATTCAATCCCTACGAATGCAAATTTAATTTTTATAAATCCTAAATGACAAAAGAAAATTTTCAGAAAAAGAATTATATTTTTTTGATTTTTTATTTATTTGTTATGATTTAAAAACTATTTTAACTAAACTAAATGATTAAAAATATTTAATGCTAATGAAAAATTATGAAAAATTACAGAAAAGTTCTTTGAAGAATAAGAAATGTAAGAAAAATATTAAACATGAAGAGTGCTGAACGGATAAGCCAGAAAATAAGCAAATAAGGT
>BQNB010139650.1:0-17526 GCA_026074375.1 Tanacetum coccineum
CAAATGCATTTAATATACTTTTAGGGGCCTTGTAATAGTCTTCATACTACCTTACTTGTGTGTTGCCTTAACAGAATATTACGTAGACGACCGGTTCGTGTAATTCGTTCATGACATAGGAAATACTTACACAGATCATCACAAGTGTGACAAAGCAACATGATTAGGAGAAGCAATCTGAGGAGTAGTGCATGATGAAGTAAATGCGTTCGTTTATCATATAAGTTATCACCAAAGTAGTTTAGATTATAATTTAGTTTAGTTAGATAAAACAAACCAACCTCTCAAACCATGATATTTACTTGCTTTTATAAAAACATAAAAATATGAAAAAAATCTTCTCTTAACCCCGTAGACCTCTGTTAGATTTTGTTCGAGCCTTCCCAACCTATTCCCCTAGAGAACGATAATAACCCTTGAGTCTTGCCTTACTACACTACAACAGTTAGGCGCTCTGCCTAGGGAGTTATAAAACTTCTTATGAAGTCCTTACGACAACCGCATCAAGTTTTTGGCGCCACTGCCAGGGAATATTTAGGTTTCGACCATTGTTTAGCTTAGGTCTACTCGCTTGATTCTTATCGAGTGAGAATTTTATTTTTAGTAAATTAGCTTTCTCATAGTCTATCTTTTCTTTGTGTTATTTGTTTCATAAATCATTTCGTTGACCTCCATGGGAGACAAAAATCCTATCCGTACTCTTAGAGACTACTCCAAACCTAGCCATGAGGGCTACAGGAACACCATTGAGCTCCCCGAAGGGAAAAATGTGGTGCCGCTTCGATCTGACACCATCCGGTTGATGCAAAACAAATGCTTATTCCACGGACTTCAGTCCGAGGATCCAAACCAACACCTTAAGGATTTCCTAAAACTAGTGGACTTACTTGACCTTAACGGTGACAATAGGGAAAGAACACGCCTGTGTTTATTTCAATTTTCTCTTCGCGATCAAGCTAGCAATTGGATTGAACGTCTTCTAGCAGGATCCATCTCCATACGGGAGGATCTTACTACTCGTTTCCTTGCTTAATTCTTTCCACCAAGAAGGACTGCAAAACTTCGTAATGACATCCTTATGTTCCAACAATATTAAGGAAAGTCTATTTCTAAAGCATGGACTCGTTTCAAGGACGTACTCCAAAAAGTCCCTCATCATGGCATTGATCTTTGGCACAAAGTCCAAATCTTTTAGGACCTTGCCAATCCCGCCACAAGAGGAACCATCAATCAATCGGCCGGTGGTAAGCTTTATGATAGAAACGTCGAAGAATCCTGGGCACTATTTGAGGACCTAGCCCTCTATGACAATGAAAGTTAGAACGACCCAAGGGACTTTACTAAACCTGTCAAGGCAGTCTCTTTACCTCAAGATGTCCCAAGTACATCCGACCGACGTCTCATCGAGCTCGAAAATCAATTCCAACGCTTGATGGAAGCTCATCTTGCTCCTAAACAACATATTCAAGTGAACAAAATCACTTCTTCATGTGAGATATTTAGTGGTCCCCACGACACTCATTACTGCATTGAAAATCCCAAGCAAGCTTTTGTTGATTACGCGTCCTCGCGTACCAACGAAGCGGGAAGTAAGCAGTTCACTACAACACAAGGACCAAGAAACTTCAGCGAAGCCGCTTATGCTTGGAGGGACAAGCCAAACTTTAACTCGGCATGAACTCAATCCTTCACAAGTCCACAAGTCTACAAGGTGGCTCGTTCTCCCCCTACTCCTATAGTTACCAAACGAGGGTTAAGAAATCATTGAGTGATTTTAACTCTCATCAAGAGAGGAGGCTATCTAGCCTCGAAAATCAACTTGGACAACAACAAGATGAAGTGATCAATAAAATTAACATCCTATGGAAAGACATCTCTGAAAGGTTTGATGACACGTCCACTGCAGGAAAACATACAGCCTAAATGAATTTTGCATCTACCGACCACCCTACGAAAGAGGAACTTCGAAGCAAGGGAATCAAAAGTCCATCAAAGTTACTCTCCCTGAAATACTTATCTCAATCATCCTTAGCAGAACAAAATAGAAATCACTCATCCCGAAAACGCATTCATTTCATCAATTCAATCATTATTCTAAACACAAAAGATGAAGCTAAGGAAGAAAGAAGCATGAAGCCAAGTGCAACCAAGTGCAAGGATCATGAGATGACTATTGAAGCGGAAGAAGAAGTTGAAGAGGAGTTCAAGGAATAGATTGATGAAGAAACTAAAGAAGAATAGGAAGACGACCCAAAATTTTGACACTTTCCCCACTGCGGAGGAATTAGGGTATCACAAATGGCTCTTGAAAAATCCTTGACCCCTATGGGTAGAAGCTAAGATTAGTACCGGGGACTTGAATAACATGAAATTTTCTTGCTTGATTGGTCACTTTGATAAAAACCAAGCTTACTTAGATATAGAATCACTAATCAATGTAATGTTTAGGCTTCACTATAATTGGATCATGAGTAATAGGTTAGAATCAAGAAGGAAGCCATCAAACCCTAAGAAAATTAGCAATTTTATTAGGAGAGTTAAGGGATTAAAAGTTTTTGTTGGCAACTTTAATTATGAATAAAATTTCATGGTACTTGAGGATACTACTAGTGTCATAGATCATCACCTAGGTTCAGTGGTATTTGGAAAACTGTTTATGGAAACGACCAGGCTCGTATACGATATAAAGGAAGGAACAGTCTTGTTTGAAAAAGATAAAGAAAAGATTGTGTTCAAAATGCCTCATAAAATGGAAATGTTCAAATACATGGATTTTACGGACATAAAAACCGATTACATACCCTCGTTTGTCATAAAGAGCGATGAGGATGACTGTGAGAAAACCCACTACTCGGATAGCTTAAATTTAGGACTCGAATATAAGTATGACGAAAGTATGTGCAGATCCATTCGAAGTCTGATGAACATGAAGGCTATAAGAAACAAAGATGAAATCACGTAAGGACGTGTGACTTCAAGTTTAGCTACAAGACTCATAAATAAAGAAAAGCGCTTTTTGGGAGGCAACCCAATATTTATTTTCCCGCATTTAGGAGTGTCTTGTGTTTTAATTCTTTATCGTTTATTCTTTTATGTTTGAATTAATTTGTAATCATGCTTTGTTTTGTTTATAACTTTGTCTTATTTACAATCAAAGTTATTTTGCATCAAATAAGTATAGGAGAAAACATTCAGTTTATAAGAACCAATTCAAGCATTTAAAATATCTATTTTTAGGGTGGAATTTTGAGGTATAAACTTACTCGAGTTAAGCATTTATACCTTTAGCTTTCTCGAGTTAAGCATTTAAAATATATGAATTCAGGTATCCATTTTTGATACCCAAGATAGTTTATACCTTTAGCTTTCTCGAGTTAAGGTTCGAATGCAGTCATATGTGTCTATTCCGTCGTTACAGATGTGTATATATGGTCTTTGTGGCCTTTTCTGGAGCATTATTATCGGTATTAAATTATATGAGTGTACTGGTAGTGTATTAAATTCTAGAACTTGTTTTTGTTATGCATTCCGAGATCACATAGTGAGAATTAGGATTTGCTAAATGATAAGAGGCACTAGGATTAATCCATGTTTTAAACCTGTAACTGTTATGATGGTCACCTGGATCATATAACTATCCCACACCCTTGTAATGCACTCTTTTTTAGTGTAGGATACCCCTGGTGAAACCCTCCGAGCCTATCTTTTTTCACGGTTCTCCTAATTTTCTGGTTAAGCCGGACTATTAATGAAGAGCATTGTTAACCCTTGAACCAATTATTACACCCAAATCGCCTTAGCCTACCTTGTATGTACTCGCTTTTAGTACATTATTGTTTTAACCCAAGTTAATTATTTGAGTACACGGTTGCTAAGTCTCCTTATCCTTTGTATATATTGTTTTGAGATGATTGGATTCATGGTAGTATTTATCTTATGAAGAATTGGGGAAGAAGTAATTTATTACCCCCAATAGAGCTCAATAAGCTCCATGTTATGTTGATCCACCTTAATTCGGGTCATTATTTAGATTGTAATTATGAGTTCTAAAACTCAAATGTAGGGGTGCATTTATAAGCCCCAAGTGATGTTTTATGTTCAATATATATATATATATATATATATATATATATATACACACACACACACACACACACACACATATATATATATATATATATATATATATATATACTATTATAAAAGTGATATATTATACACACATTTATACATACATTACACACATACACACACACACACAACATATATATATTTATATAGTATATATATATATAGTATATATATATATTATTATATTATGTGTGTGTGTGTGTGTCGTGTATGTGTATATATATATATATATATATGTGTGTGTGTGTGTGTGTGTGTATATATATATATGTGTGTATATATATATATATATATATATATATATATATATATATATAGGGTGGGGATACAATGATAAGGGGCTTAAAATAAAAAGTCTAGGAAGCCATCTCCACCCTTGGATTACATCTTAATGATAAAAAACGGAATGCTATTTTTGTAAATAATTAAAAATAGAGGCGTAAAGCTGTGACAATGCAAATTATACATCTCATAAAGTAAATAATTAAAATTTTTAAATGACGTCGTTTAACTTATTATAAGAAACCCTAGATCTGATCATTTTTCCCCAATTTTTTAGTCGCTTTCTCTCAAAATTTCACACAATAAATTTCACACACTAAATGATCAAATCGTTCTCATCATTCGTTACTTTTATGTAAGTTTATCAAGTGAATCAATCATTACTTACTAAAATTGATTTTTAGTTTTGTTACTACATTATTTTGTTACTGAAATTAATGTTTCATTTTGTTTCTACATTACTTTAACAGATAATGGTTAAGACGAACCTAAAGAGCTACACACCTCCTCGTAAGTTGATTACGAACCCTAATAACTTAACTGCATCATTTTATTATGTTTATTTACTGAATTTATTTTTTAGTTATTTGATTAGGTACTAGAAAAAGTAGTAAGATTGTAGCATCTATATCACCGGAATGTAATAAATCACAAGAAAAATCGATATCTATACATACCAGTAAGTATACTATTAAATTTTTTACGTTTTCATTTGAATGATTAATAATGAAGTTTAAATGTTTTTAGGTGTTGTAAAGTTTTTATGTTTGTCTATTTTTAAGTCTAGGTTAGGGTATGAGCATAGCTTTTTAGGTGTATACAAGTGTGCCTTTGTGCGTGGTTTTGAAACATTAATGCATTTTGTGTATAGAAATAATGCAATACATGCTTGTATAATATCTGGTGTGTGTCTAGGTTAGTTTACCCACAGAAAAGACTTAGGTGTATGAAAGTGCTTATGTCTGCGTGTTTGTTTAAAGTTAATGCAGTTTGTTTATAGAGGTACTGCAGTACATATTTATTTTATCGGGTGAGAGTCTAGGTTAGGGTTCGCGCAGAATGTATTAGGCGACTAAAATTAGGCATGTATGCGTGTTTGTTTAAAGTTAATGCAGTTTGTTTATAGAGGTAATGCGGTGCATATTTGTTTTATCGGGTGAGAGTCTAGGTTAGGGTTCATGCAAAATGTATTTGGCGTCTAAAATTAGGCATGTGTGCGTGTTTGTTTAAAATTAATGCACTTTGTTTATAGAGGTAATGCAGTGCATATTTGTTTTATCGGGTGCAAGTCTAGGTTAGAGTTTGCGCAGAATGTATTATGCGACTAAAATTGGGAATGTGTGCGTGTTTGTTTAAAGTTAATGCAGATTGTTTATAGAAGTAATGCAGTGCATATTTGTTTTATCGGGTGCGAGTCTAGGTTAGTGTTAGCGTAGAATGTATTAGGCGACTAAAATTGGGTATGTGTGCGTGTTTGTTTAAAGTTAATGCAGTTTGTTTATAGAGGTAATGCAGTGCGTATTTGTTTTATCGGGTGAGAGTCTAGGTTAGGGTTCGCGCATAATGTATTAGGCGTCTAAAATTGGGTATGTATGCGTGTTTGTTTAAAGTTAATGCAAATTGTTTATAGAAGTAATGCAATGCATATTTGTTTTATCGGGTGAGAGTCTAGGTTAGGGTTCGCGCAGAATGTATTAGGCATCTAAAATTGGGCATGTGTGCGTGTTTGTTTAAAGTTAATGCAGTTTGTTTATAGAAGTAATGCAGTGCATATTTGTTTTATCGGGTGAGAGTCTAGGTTAGGGTTCACGCAGAATGTATTAGGCGACTAAAATTGGGCATGTGTGCGTGCTTGTTTAAAGTTAATGCAGTTTGTTTATAGAGGTAATGCAGTGCATATTTGTTTTATCGGTGAGGGTCTAGGTTAGAGTTCGCGCATAATGTATTAGGCGACTAAAATTGGGCATGTGTGCGTGTTTTTTTAAAATTAATGCAATTTGTTTATAGAGGTAATGCAGTGCATATTTGTTTTATTGGGTGAGAGTCTAGGTTATGGTTCATGCATAATGTATTAGGCGACTAAAATTGGGCATGTATGCGTGTTTGTTTAAAGTTAATGCAGTTTGTTTATAGAGGTAATGCGGTGCATATTTGTTTTATCGAGTGAGAGTCTAGGTTAGAGTTTGCGCAGAATGTATTAAGCGACTAAAAATGGGCATGTGTGCGTGTTTGTTTAAAATTAATGCAGTTTGTTTATAGAGGTAATGCAGTGCATATTTTATATCAGGTGAGAGTCTGGTTAGTTTTTGTGTCGTTCTTATATATATCTTGTGCTATTGATCATTGAAGTAACACGCCCCAGATCCTTATTCCGCTGCGACCATTTTGGGGGTGTTACATAAAGGTGTGACAATAGAAATTATACATCTCAAAAAGTAAATTATTAAAACTTTTAAACGACGTCGTTTAACTTATTATAAGAAACCCTAGATCTAACCATTTTTTCCCCAATTTTTCAGTCGCTTTCTCTCAAAATTTCACACACTAAATTTCATACACTAAATTTCACACACTAAATGATCAAATCGTTCTCATCATTCGTTACTTTTATGTAAGTTTATCAAGTGAATCAATCGTTACTTACTGAAATTGATGTTTAGTTTTGTTACTACATTATATTGTTACTGAAATTGATGTTTCGTTTTATTTCTACATTATTTGTTACTGAAATTGATGTTTCATTTTGTTTCTACATTACTTTAACAGATAATGGTTAAGACGAACCTAAAGAGCTACACACCTCCTCGTAAGTTGATTACTGAAATTGATGTTTCATTTTGTTTCTACATTACTTTAACAGATAATGGTTAAGACGAACCTAAAGAGCTACACACCTCCTCGTAAGTTGATTACTGAAATTGATGTTTAGTTTTGTTACTGCATCATTTTATTATGTTTATTTACTGAATCTATTTTTTATTTATTTGATTTAGCTACGAGAAAAAGTAGTAGGATTGTAGCATCTATATCATCGGAATGTAATAAATCACAAGAAAAATCGATATCTATACATACCAGTAAGTATACTATTAATTTTTTTGCGTTTACATTTGAATGATTAATAATGAAGTTTAAATGTTTTTAGGGGTTGTAAAGTTTTTATGTTTGTCTATTTTTAAGACTAGGTTAGGGTACGAGCATAGCTTTTTAGGTGTATAAAAGTGTGCCTTTGTGCGTGGTTTTAAAACATTAATGCAGTTTGTTTATAGAGGTAATGCAGTACGTATTTGTTTTATCAATTGCTAGTCTTAGTTAGGGTTCGCGCCAAATGTATTAGGCGACTAAAATTGGGTATGTGTGCGTGTTTGTTTAAAGTTAATACAGTTTGTTTATAGAGGTAATGCAGTATGTATTTGTTTTATCAGGTGCGAGTCTAGGTTAGTGTTCGCGCAGAATGTATTAGGCGGCTAAAATTGGGTATGTGTGCTTGTTTGTTTAAAGTTAATGTAGTTTGTTTATAGAGGTAATGCAGTACGTATTTGTTTTATCGAGTATGAGTCTAGGTTAGGATTCGTGCAAAATGTATTAGGCGACCAAAATTGGGTATGTGTGCGTGTTTGTTTAAAGTTGATGCAGTTTGTTTATAGAGGTAATGCAGTGCATATTTGTTTTATCGTGTGAGAGTCTAGGATAGGGTTCGCGCAGAATGTATTAGGTGACTAAAATTGGGTATGTTTGCGTGTTTGTTTAAAGTTGATGCAGTTTGTTTATAGAGGTAATGCAGTGCATATTTATTTTATCGGGTGCGAGTCT
This sequence comes from Tanacetum coccineum, assembly GCA_026074375.1. NCBI lineage: Eukaryota > Viridiplantae > Streptophyta > Magnoliopsida > Asterales > Asteraceae > Tanacetum > Tanacetum coccineum. Next base: position 8,227 of record BQNB010139650.1, read on the forward strand.
AGGTTAGGGTTCGCGCAAAATGTATTAGGCGACTAAAATTGGGTATGTTTGCGTGTTTGTGTAATATTAATGCGGCTGTTGTAAAGAAGTAATGCGGTACATGCTTGTTTATCGGGTGTGTGTCTAGTTTAGGGTATGTGCAGAAAGTGTTAGGCTTCTAAAAGTGTGTATGTCTGCTTGTTTGAGTGAAATTAATATAGTACATGATTGTTTATCAGGTTTGAGTCTATGTTAATCATTCTGAATGACTATGGCTTTATGTGATGTAGTAGATAAATGACTATGTTACAGTATGGTTTTATGTGATGTAGTAGATAAATGAATGTGATGCGTGTAAAGTGTTTATGTCTGCGTGTTTGTGTGTCTATAATGCACCTTGTTTAATAGAGTTAATGCAGTAGGGTCTTTTAGTATTATGCTCTAGTTTAACTTAGATAATATGCAAATTAAATTGTCTCTGCATAAATTGTATATGAATGCTTGTTTGATTATCTATTATGCACCTTTTTTAAAAGAGTTAATGCAGATGGGTGTTTAAGTATTTTGTTACTGATTTTTGTCCATAATGTAACAAGTAAAAGTGATGAACAACCAGTAGAACAAGCTGAAGAGGTTGTTAGTTTAAAAAGAACTTCAAATAGAAAAAAACTTACGCATCAAAAAAGAAGATTACATTTGAAACATCTAAAGATGCTGATAAATAAGAAGGAAATAACACTAATAAAAAAAGAGTGAAAGGGTAAACAAGTGGATGCTACGTTTTAAGTAATGCGGAAGTAGATGAGGTAAACATAGTACCAGATGGGATTTATAAAGATGATCAAGTAAGTAGACCAAATAAAAAAAGGAAAAAGAGTAAAAAATTGGATAATCAGGTTATTGCTAATGAGGAAGCAGAAGAGAACGAAGAATCTAAAAAAATGAAGACAAAAGCCCACAAAAAAAGAAGAGAAACGGTAAAAAGGCCGAATTGGTTGAAGCTGAAATGGAAGAAGGTGATAAAGATGCAAGTGAATCGAATGAAGAACCTCCTCTTCGTTAGAAAAAGTTGGATGCTCCATCTTTTGTTGATGTTCGAAAGCTGATGGGTGATATGTTGGTGTTAAAAGGAGCAAAAACGGCAAGTAAAAAAGAATCTGTTGGTGAGAAAAGGAAGAAAGATAACATTGAAGAGAAAAAAAGACTGTTAAAAAGAAGGTTGTTGTTGCAGGAAAACCAGTCTCTGTTAAGAAGGGTAAACAAAAAATTAATGAAGGAACTTTGGTATCTTTAAAGGAAGGTAAAAAGGATAAAGATCAAGGACAAATCATTGTTGTTGAGAAGGGTAAAGAAGTAGTGGTAAATGAAAAAGTGAAGTGTGATCCTGTTAACATTCTATCAAGAATGTCACCAAGCCACTTGAAGAATGTCTTAGAGAGTTTAACCACTCAACAGGTTAGAGTGTTAGAGGAATTGGGATTGGGTGAATTTCATAATAATTTCAACTTCATCTCTACACTAGGAGCCTTGGGAATGTGGATCGCTAAGAATTATGATCCTGAAGAACATACAATAAAAATGGTGGATTGTAGGAAAATAAAGGTGACTCGTGAATTAATTCATAAGATTCTTGGTGTTCCAATGGGAGAAAGAGAAGTTAATGCTCTCTTAAACACCACGAGTGAGGATGTAACTACAACCGATTGGAGAAGCTCAACAGGATTTACAGAATAAAGAATTAATATTTCAAAAGTTAAAAATCATGTGTCTAGCTTGACAGAATCGGGATGGAATTTTAAAGTCGGTTTTTTAGTTATTTTCTTCTCCATTCTGGCTCAAGGGAACAAAGACGAGACAGATAACCAAAGATTCATACCAAGTCTTAAAGATATCGATGAATTTAAAAGTTATGACCGGTGCAAGTACATTTTAGATTGTATTTGAGACGATATAATGGAATTCAAACCAAAATCTTATTTCGCTGGGCCTCTAGTTCTTTTGAATGTATGTTTTCTTAATGCATTACATTTAAAAGTTTACTGCATTACATTTATCTCTTAATAGTTTTGAATTAAAAATCAAACTGCGTGATTATATTTTAATTGCTGCATCACATTTATATCTTTGCTAATATAGAGTAATTTTTTGTAGCTTATATACTACAGTTCAACAGTTTCACCTACTACCGTTGTTGAAAGAAAAGCACCTATATTTAAACATTGGAGTACAGAATTGTTGAAGAAAAGACAAGTTGAAGAACTAAAAAATGGAGGTTTTGGTCAACTTCCAATCTTGAAAGGTTTGAAATTAATAGAAAAACCAAAGAAAAATTTGAAGAAAAAGAAATCCAAACAGAATATATTAGGTAACTTAAAAATATATTTTAAAATGATATACATATATGAAAGAATTGATTACTAATTGGTTTTTCTTGATGTACTAACAGAGATTGGAAGCATGAGTCGAGAAGAAGAACTTGAACAGTTCAAATAAAAAACACTTCAGGTAACAAATTAATTTTTCTTTACATTTTGATGCAACTAATACAGCAAAATAATGCAGCATTAAACATTGGTGAAAAAAGATCATTAAACTTATTTCTTACTGCATTACATCAAAATATTTACTGCATTAAAGTTATTTTTTACGGACAGAAAATATTTTTTTTAAAAACACAGGATATGAAGGATTGTTTAAATGATAACTTATCAAAGATCAAGGCACTATTGTTAGATACTGATGACAAGTTAAAGATAGCATTGGATGAGAACCCAGAAGATAGTGATTTAAAGATGATTCTTGGAAAAAGACTTGGATTCTTTAAGGAATTGTATCATCGTGACGTTGATAATGCTATGGTAGTTTTTGATAAGGGTAATTATGTTCCTGAAGAAGCTGTGAAAGATAACGAGGTTTCAAAAGAAAAAGATGATGTTCCTGAAAAAGAAAAAGATGATGTTCTTAAAAAAGAAAAAGATGTTGAGAAGGTAGTTGAGCTTGGTGGGGAAAAACAGTTTAGGTAAGACTTATTTTTGTTTTACATTTTGATGCGACGATATAGGACAATAATGCAGCATACAACATTGGTTAAAAAAAGACCATTAAATATATTTCTTACTGCATCAAATCAGAATATTTACTGCATTAAAGTTATTTTTTACTAATAGAAAATATTTATTTAAAAAAAACAAGAAATGAATAAAGAAAAAGATATTGAGAAGGTGGTTGATCAAGATCTGGATAAGCCTAAAGATATTGAGAAAGAAAGTGAATTTGGAAACAATGAAGTAGAGAAGAATACTGAAGATCTCATCAAAGGAGCTGACGTGTGTGTTGAAATAAGCAAACACGAAGTCAGCAAAGGAGTTCTTGCCATTTATGAAGAACCATTGAAGAATTTAGAATCACAAACGTCAATCTTTGATAGTCAGCAGAAGACTCACAAGATTCACAACCTGGAATGGAGATAGGAGCTAGAATACAAGAAAAAAAATCATGAACCAGTTAAAAGTAATTAGCAATGACACCTTTATTTGTACTATTATTTAGCCTTTTATGATATCTTTTGAATTATAATATTAACTGTCTGTAATAAGTAATAACTAACAAAATCTTAAAACTTAACCTATTATTTTGGCTAGTAATGCAGTAACAATTTAAATTTTGGAACATGATAATTATATAACTAAAATGAACAATAACTCCAGTGCATCATAGTGTTTTTTAACTACTAATGCAGTGGAGTTAAGCTATGTAGTTATCCTTAACTGCATTAAAACTTAGACACATTATGAAGCATAAGAAGCTAAAAACACTATGCTTGAATGGAGTATAACAATCATGCAGTTAGCATTATAATTCATTGCATCACTAGTTAAAAACACTATTCTACAGTGGACTATAACTAAAATGCAGTGGAGTATAACTATAATGCAGTGAAGTTATACTTTATGATGCACTAGTTAAAAACAATTTCATGTAGTTAAACATTGGTAATAATGTTTCTACTAAGAATCAATAAATTGATTCTATTTCATAACAGATTAATGAACATCTTAAGAAGCTGATTTTCCTTCAACTGGACTTGAGGATATTGAAAGTTCAAAAGGTGTAGGGAGGAACCTATTTGATGAAAAGTCTACAGTTCAAAATGTTAATGAAGAAGATATGATATTACAAGACTCTCTTCTGAATCTTCCATTTTTATCTACACATGAAGTTTCATGCTTGGAAATTGACACACAAAAGTCTCCTCAAATTCAAAAACAAGGAATCCCAATATCTTTTCATAGTAACAAGTTGAAGTTACCGAAATATGTGTTGCCTGATGGACAAGCTATTGTGGAAAAACGACAAAAAGATATGCTGACTGAAACTCTGATATTTCATGGAAAAGAAACAAAAACATTTGATTCTATAAAGTCAAAATTAGTCAAAAAGAATGATGGAATGGCTCAATGCATGAAAGAAAAGTCGATTGATGAAGTAAAAGGGAAAAGTGTTGATTTCAAAAGTGGACATCCAACTGCTAAAAAGCAACAGATTAAACAAGCAATTGAGGGAGACAAAAATGTTCCAAAGACGCATGCTAAGAAGACAGATGCTGACAAACAAGATATAAAAAAGACTCAAGTTAGAAAGCAAACTGCCGCTCAATTGGCAAAATCAAAAGAAATAAAAGCTAAGACAGTTAAACCGGCACCAACAAAATGAAAGAAGAAAGAACCAAATGACAAAGAAGAAACCGTTGTTCATACATCACCAATTAGTTTCATTCCTCCGCCAGTTGATACAGAAAGTGAAAAGCGTCAAGGAAAGCCATCTAATTTTTTAGTATCGCCATTTTATCATAGGAAAGTGATATTGCATGAACCAGTCTCTAAAGAAGGAAAGAAGATTGTGGAATACATTTGGAGTGACAATACACCTGAAGGGTAATTTATATTATACTGCATCAAAGTGCATATTCTGCTGCATCACTTATTTTACTTCACTGCATTACTTTTTAATAAATCAATGCATCATAGTTATATTACCCACTACCTAAACATTTGCATTTGGTAATATAAGTGTGATGCACAGTGATAACTTTTCTTATACTGCATCAAAGTATATATTCTGCTGCATTAATGTTAATTTCAACATCACTTCTTTTACTTCATTGCATCAGTTTTTAATAAATGAATTCATCACAGTTATATTACCAATGTAATTTTTTTTATGTTTATCTCAAATGTACAGTGGTATTATTTTCGAGAAAAAAATGGAGTTGGAATCGAATGCGTCTTTTTCTTGAGCCTATACCCTGAAATTGAAGTGGCTTCAACCATAATAGACTTATGGACTCTTGTACTAAATAACGAAGAACAACACAGAGACAAGCTTTCGGGTGATGGTAATGTATATTGTCATACGGTAATGTTGGTAAGTAATTAACATATATAATAGATTGAATTTTAATGAAAAATATAACTTTTTTTATCGTTGATAATCATTTAATGTCCATTAAAACAGACTCAACACTCAGTTGAAATGGGAAAGGACCATGAAGCACGAAGAAAAATTTTTGATGAAAATATTGATATTGTTTTGAAGCAAGCAAAACGGAAGAATTTCGATGATGTTAATTTGGTAAGTAGATTTATTATGAAATTTCATTGATAATTAATAAATATTTTTGTATGAATTTAAATAATGCTAATTCATTTGAAAAAACTACAGGTTTTCTTTCCTGCGATTAAGATGTCAATAAATTCAAATCATTTCTATGTCATATGCTTTAATTTGAAGACTTCTGAAATCGAAATTATCGACAACATAGATAATGGCATTGATGATATAAAAACAAGATATGGTGCTTTCCCATATGCTCTGGTAAGTATAACATATGATTTTTCCATCTGGTATATAAATGCATACACTTATATGTTAACTGCATTATAGTTCTATATTACTGCATTATAGTTTTATAGTTACTGCATTATAGTTCTATATTTATGACTAATGCAATATAGTGTTATAATTACTGCAACAAACAAATTCCAATGATCTAACTGTATATCATACTTTTCACAGATGGAATCATTTATTGACTACCTAGAAAGAAAGAAATATCAAAATTGCTATGACCTTATACTAGCCGAACCTAAGCAAGTTGAGTTTTCTTGGAAAACAACATGCAATTCTTACGATTATGGAGTTTTTGTTATGAGGCACATGGAAACATATCTTGGTAAAGGTGATTTTTTACAAGAGTTAAAGAAAGAAGGACCAGGTCAGAAAGTACAGTTGAATATGCTGCGTGCGAAGTACATGGTAAAGATCCTTCTAATGAGCTTTAACGAAAAAAAGAAGACTTTGTTGAAAGAAGCACAAGCATACATAAAGATAAAACCAAAGAGTTCTAAGATGCTTACGGGTAACGATGTTAGAGTGAATGAAGAATTGTGGAAGCGATTTAAGGAGGCCGTAATCAAGACCATTGATAACTAAAAAATCCTTATTTTTAAGTCTATTGAATAATTAAAAAAATTAATTGTATTTCTGAATGTTTTTTATAGCAAGTATTGTTGTATTACTGATTGTTTTCTATATCAAGTACTTGGCTTTTTAATAATCACTGTTATCTTTAATAGACTACTGCATCATAAACAAATGCATTACTGCATCATAAAATATTACCATATTACTACATGACTATGTTGATCTAATTCATCATAGTTATGTTATCATACTCCAGTGCATTAATATGTAAAATGCTGATATAGTATTGATTACTGCATTGGTAATAAGAGCCATATTAAGTACAATCATACATGTGCAAAAAACACTAATCGTTCACTGCATCACTTTGTAAAAGTCAATGCATTACTATATAAAATGCTACTTCATATCAGAAAACACTAAACAAATAAAAGACACAGAATGCTGTAAAACAGTTAAAACTAGATATAACACTGCATCACTTTGTAAAAGTCAATGCATTACTATATAAAATGCTACTTGAAAACACTAAACAAACAAAAAACACATAATGCTGTAAAACATTTAAAAATAGATAACACTGCATTACTATATTAAATGCAACTTCATATCAGAAAACACTAAACAAACAAAAAACACAGAATGTTGTAAAACATTTAAAACTAGATAACACTGCATCACTTTGTAAAAGTCAATGCATTACTATATAAAATGCTACTTCATATCTGAAAACACTAAACAAACAAAAACACAGAATGACTAGTTAAAACAATTTACAACCTAGAATAAATATCATAATCACAGAAGTGGTATAGGAGTGTAGTTGTAATAAAACTGCTATATGTCTCTCAAAGAGGAATAAGTCTGTAAGAATATTGAATATCGAAACTGTAGTTATAGAGAATTTATTAAAAAATTAAAAAAAACACTATCATGCTTAATTACGCCTAGATCTGAGACCAGTTCTTGTTGGCGTCGCCTGAAGTGTTTTCTTGACTTTGTTGGATGGTTGCACTCGTTCATTTGTGCATGTCCTGGAATTATGACCTTCTTTATTTCCGCATTTACTACAAGTCCTCCTCTTTTCACTGTTTTTAGCTGCTTCTTTTTCTATTTCAGCTTTTGACTTCCACCTTGAATGAACACCAGTTCCTTTATTTGACCTTGATCTGGATTCCCTATAGTCTTCGAAGTTGGCTCCTTGACTCCAAGCATTGCACTAAAAACATCTTTTGAGTTCAGCTTTGGTACCGTTGGAACATCAATTTTAGCTTTATTCAACAAGTCTTTCATTTGCTCTTTATAAATCTTCAACTTGTCCATGTCGTGAACCAAACGATCAATTGTTGATTCAAAAATCTCGTACAAATCAAAAACCTCACTTTCCAAGATGGAATATGATCCACCAACAATTCTTCTAACTGCAGCGTTGAAAGGCTTAGCGTTCTTTAACCACCTTTTGTTCAAGTATTTCCGAGGAAACTCTTTAATATTGTTCATTCTCAACACATAAAAGATGTGCCTACAAAGAAGACCATACGCCTCATAGTGCTTACAGCTACATTCAATTTCCATTTTAGATTTGCAGAAATCAACCTGCAAAATATTAAAAAAAAAATCAAAAACTACATGAATAGTTAAAAGCTAAAATGCATCATAGTTAAGCCCTACTGCATGGCAGTTAAAAAACTACTGCATTATAGTTAAAAACATAAAATGCATCATAGTTAAAAACCTACTGCTTGAAATCATGCTTAAGGCAGTCGATGTAAACATGATGTTTCTAGCTTGAAATGTTTCCCAAGGAACGGACGGTGGTTACTTTGATTACTTTTTGAATTTCATTGATCAACTCGAACACACAAACTTCGCTAGAACAACATGATGTGCAACGCGAATTAACTTATATTCCAATGAACATCATATTGTTGCAGGGAAGTTTGTGTGTTTGAGTTGATCAATGAGATCCAAAAAGTAATCAAAGTAACCACCTTCCGTTCCTGGGGAAAGATTTAAAGCTAGAAACAAAATAAAGAAGATATGGTATGAATATAAGAAAAGTGTCTGTATTTATAGATAAAAGAAAAAAAATAAGAAAAAATTAATTAAATTGGATTTTTGTGTAAAAGAGATAAGATTTTAGGATAAAGAGATAACATTTCATGAAAAAACAGATTTTGTATACAGAAAAGATATTGTGACAGCATATTTCAAGATAAGATTTTATCTAACACACACATTTCAAGATAAAATGCATAATAGTGAAAACCTACTGCATGACAGTTATATACAATGCTTTTATTGAAAATGTGTTAATAGATAACAAACATATAATAATTTAGTAACAAAAAACTACTACAGTTAAAACCACTGCAGTTAAAACTCAATACTCAATAGTAGAAAGTCTATTGCATCACAGTTAAAGCTCAAGTGCATCAAAGAACAAAACACAGAATCATACAGTCACATTCACATTAAAAACATACTTAAAAGGACAATAATAATAATACTTCACTGATGGAATTATCAAAAACTAAGCAAATAATTTTTTTTATGTTATAAGCTAAAAATTATGTTTTAAACTAGTAATACAGTGGATTATAATATTATTGCATCATAATTATACTCAACTGCAGCATAGTGTTTCTAAATAGTAACACGCTGAAGACATACCTGATAAACAATAAATTTGTTATCACCCCTGATTCTGTTTTCAGCTTGCATATCACGAATAGAGTATTTCTCAGCATTATCAACTTAGACAACATTTACCGACATGCAATGGGAATAAGAAGCATAAATCTCATCTTAAACATCAAAAAATACCGTTCGAGTGTA
>BQNB010139651.1:0-17526 GCA_026074375.1 Tanacetum coccineum
TGGAGGAGGGGGGAATTGCTTATCCAAGAGAAAGGAGAAGAAACGATGGGTAAAAGTGGGTATATTAACCCGTGAATTGGTTTGGGGGGAAAAAACGAGCGGGAAAATTGGTTTGAGTATAACAGGGAATGTGTTTGGGGAAATGGCAAGGTTGGCCCCTCATGGTTATTTGTTTCTTTGCACAATTCGTCCTTGTGGTTATATAACTTTGGGGACTTGGCAAAACAAGTCCCCAAGAGTTATATAACTCTTTGCAACATAAGTCCTTGGAAGATACAACTCTTTGGACTTGGCAGAACAAGTCCTTGGAGTATATCTTTGCAAAAATGACAGTTTAGCCCTTCTTTTCTTTTCTCCTCTTTTCTCTTATAAATATAAGTTTAGGGGTTTGGCAATTTCAACCCTTAAACTTATATTTCTTGATGTGTTGACTTTTTGGCTTTGACCAGTTGACTTTTCTGTTGACTTTTTGACTTGATTGACTTTCCGGCTTCGATTTGGCTTTGTCTTTCACAATCTTTTCCATTCCGAGTCCGGTTTTGTCGTTTTGGCTTTGTTTTTCGTCCTTTTCTTAGTTATCCGTTCCTGCACAACACAATTAGCAAAACAAGCGTATATTTGGCATTTTAAGTCCGTTTTTGGTTATTTTAGCTCGTTTTTAAAGGTAAAAGGTATGTGTAATTAAGCACATACCAGATACTCAAGAATACAAACCATAAACGTGACTCACTTATTGACAATCATCCATATCGTGACGTCTCGTATGGGTCATCCAATATTCATCTCCATGAATAACATATGAACTCTGGCCACAACAAGTAAGTTATTTGTACGAAACAAATTGATGTGCGGTTATCGTATGACTTCTACACGAGAAGTTTTACAACTCCCTAGGCAGTGCACCTAATCGTTGTAGTATAGTATGGGCAAGACTCAGGGTTGTTTATCGTTCACTCGAGGAATAGGTTGGGAAGGCTTGATCACGGTCTAACAGAATTTTAAGGGTTGGGGGAAGATTCTTTTTGTATTTTTGATATTTTCATGAAAGCAGGTTAAAATCATTAAATTGAGAGAGTGTTTGGTTTTAGCTATTAAAACTAAATATAATCTAAACTAAATGGTGGTAACAATAAGATAAGAGATTGTGTTCTATTTTATCATGTATTACTCCTAGATTGCCTTCTCCTAGTGTTGTTGCCTTGTCACACTTGTGATGAGTATGTAAATTATTTTTATAAAGATATGAACGAAAAAGACACGAACCACCGATCTTAACTTAGTATGCCACTAGAGCAACGCACATGAAAGGTAGTATGAAGACTATTACAACAGCACCTAGGTGTTTCTAAGTGCATGTTAAATCCATTAAGTGGGATTTCAACCATATTAGGGGGCAAGGTAGTATGAAGACTGTTACCCGATGGTATCCTTTCTACACAATCACGTTTCCCTAGACATATCAACAGCGATACAGACAAAAGCTGGTTTTCTAAGACCTAACGTGCACATCCATCACAAGAGGCAACATCACTAAGATCTACATTCTAGGTTTCATACAATCATAAATAAACACAATGATAGGTTTAGCCGAGCATGTTAAGAATAAAGCAAGAACAATAAATCAAACAACACATAGACATATTGAATGATTAAGTAAACCTTACTTGATTAAAACATGAATTGGAAGAGTTACAATAGGGTTTTTAGGCCCTAAAATCGTCTCCTACAGCTGCTAAACGAACTAGGGTTCGTACCCTCTTTTTATTCTAAAGTTACACACTTAAAACCCTAAATTCGGGTTTGTATATATAAGAAAATCGACGCGACGGCGTCACGTTTTAATCATGACTCCGTCGTAAAATGAATCTTCTAGATCTGCGTTTGAGTCGGTGCAGGCTGACGCCGTCTTGAAATATGTGACGTCGTCACTTAATGAGTTGTGACGGCGTCGTGTATGGCTTGTGATGCCGTCTCCAGGCTCTGTGAGCACAAATCTTCAAGAGTCTTGGTGTTGGTTTGTAATTTCGTCCGTTTCTTCTCCAAATGAGCCTAAGTCACGTGTAATTCATCCAAATGTCTTCTAAATGCGAAATACCTATTTTGGGCATAAAACACATGATTTTGGGGGTTAAACGACCCTGAAAAGTGTATAAAATGACACCTCATCAAATACCCCTACACTTAGGATTTGCTTATCCTCAAGAAAATAGGCTTTTCTACATAGACAATAACAATATAAGGGGTCATTTTACCTACTATTTAAAAATATTCTACAACACAACCTTCTAGACCTTGTAATTAAAAGTACGAAAAGTATATACTAGCACCTCACATAAGTGTTTGGGATTCTCTCTTTCACTCGGGTGTATAATAAATTATAACATATGGGGGAAACGGAAAATCACACTCATTACCTGTCATAGCATATAAATTACCATAGGCTTGGTAAAGGATCAAACCTCCACCGCTAGGTGCAAGTATTATTCATTACTATCTAAGAGGTCTTTTAAAGGGTTGTGGGGTGTAGGTGTAAGATAACATATAATGGAAACGGAAACGGATGGGATACATTTGGGTGGCTTTGGGTGAATTTGGAGTGGAAGGGTTAGCTAATTATTTACACGAATACACTTTGGTTTGGTTGCTAAGCCAAGACTCGGACGAAGATATACAGACTCTACACAACTCTACATCAAACTCTTTCTTTTTCTTTTCTCATTTTTTTATAAGTAACATAATACAACATGGGGGTTTATAACACGTACCCCTACACTTGAGCTTTTACATGCTCGATATTTACAATCTAACTAATGACCCGTATTGAGGTGGATCAAAATAACATGGAGATCATTTGACAAACATATGGGGGTATTGACTTAACTTTTCTTCCCCATTCTTCCGCGAAATAAATACTACCATGAATCCCAATCGTCCCAAAACTATATTTACAAGGATAAAGACTTAGCAACCGTGTACTCAATAATTAACTTGGGTTAAAACAATAATGTACTAAAGGTGAGTACATATAAGGTAGGCTAAGGCTTTTTGGGTGTAACGATTGGTGTAAGGGTGTCAATGCTCTTCATTAATAGTCCAGATTAACCAGAAAATTACGAGAACCGTGAAAAAGGATAGGCTCGGAGGGTTGTACTAGGGTATCCTGCACTAAAGGTGAGTGCATGGCAAGGGTGTGGGATAGTTATATGATCGAGGTGACCATCATAACAGTTACATGTTTAAAACATGGGTTATTCCTAATGCCTCTTATCAAGCAAATCCTAATACTTACTATGCGGTCTCGCAAATCCTAATACTTTCTATGCTGAACGGTTCTAGGGATGATCACTAAAATAAATTCTGATTTTAATATACTCCGTACACGTCAAATGGAATCTTTACTAACACCAGACATTCCAGAAAGGGCAGAGACGACACAGTTACACATCCGTATGACGGAATAGACATGTATGAAGGCTTCACTCCTTAACTCGAACCGGGTAAGTAAAGATAATATCATTTGGTTTACCAATGTTAGGTTGGTACCAAATTCCTAATGATTAAGGGGCGAAACTCACTTTTTTTTGGGGATGGAATTTTAAGGGTTATTGTGCTTGTCATATAAATTCCTATCCATGGGACGCTAGTAATACTCGGTTTTCATTGGTATGTGTCGTAAAAAAAATTAAATTTTGGTAAAAATCACCCTTTTATGCTATGTTTCGATTTATTACTTATTCTTTTCTAGTACAAAACAAATGACAAATGATTAAATATTTCTAGCTTATTTCCATACATTATTTTGACATTGTCATAATGTTCATCTGGAACAGTTCCGTTATAAAACAGATTAAAGGGAAATGAAACTAGTACTCCCATGGTTACTTAAAATGGATGAAGAAACGTCGCGATAATATGGTTAGATCGTCCCTTCGAGAATCATCCAATGAGATATGTGATAAAAAAAATAAATTTGGGTAAAAATCACTTCTTATGCTATTTTTTGATATATTACCTATCATTTTAAGGACAAAGCAAATGGAAAATAAAAGAATAGTTTCTAAGGCTTATTTTCCCCCTACACTTAAGTTGAACATTGTCCCTAATGTTCTATAGAAGTACCCGTAAAAACGAATAAAGGGGAAAGAAAACAAGGAAAAGAAACTAATACTCCCCTGGTTTGCTTAATAATGGAGAAAAAACATGCGATAACTGGTTAAATCGTCCTCCGAGAATCATCCAATAAAACTTCCTAAGAACTTCCAAGCTTTTTTTCATCAAATATAACCTATAATCAAAGACAAAGACAACTACCGCAAGCATAAAATGTGCGATAGAAAAAATATACAATATGAATTTAGGGTTCGACTCGATAAAGCAGTAAAGATAGGATGAGAGAATTGTTAAACTCGTTAGGTTTTGCATGTTTATAATAGAAGAATACATATATTAAATGTGATGCAAGTTCTATTTTCAAAAATACTTAAAAACTTTAAGTTTTCTGGACCTGGGCGTTTGACGCCATCAGGGGTTTTGTGACTCCGTTATAGGTGTTGTGGTGACGGCGTCGCGTGTTAATTGTGACGTCGTCTCCACAGTCTGTAAAAACAAAAATTTTGTTTTTGATGAAAAATTTCCTGTACTTGATTCCATAAGTTAATTCCGGTACAAATGGCTGCATTAAACCCAAGATTTAACAATTCAATCATATGACTCGAAACTGACGCGAATTAATCTAAACAATTCATTTAACATGTTTAAACTTGGTTCTAAAAATGGGATAAATTCCCCTACACTTATTATTTGCAAAATACCTTTGATTGAAATTAAGACGAGGTTAAAGACAAACAAAGCATGATTATAATATAGTTCAAACATAATAAAACAAACTATAAAGAATTAAAACACACATGACACTCCTAATTTGCGGGAAAAGTAAATTGGGTTGTCTCTCAAGAAGCGCTTTTCTTTATTAACGAGTCTTGTAGCTAGACTCGAAGTCACACGTCTTTACGTGACTTTTCCTTTGTCATCTATTTCTTCCTTGGTTGCCATCAGATTAGGATGCCTGCCTTTAAAACTTTTGCTCCTTCATTGGTTGAACTTTATCTCCCTTTCCAGGTGAAGCTTTATCTTTTCTTCCCATTTCAGGACTAGCCTATTCACAGTCATATTAGGGGTTATGGGCTCTATGTCATTCTTGACTCCCTTGTCGGTCATACAGAGGGGATCGGGTATCCTATAGAAACTTACCTTACTTTTTCATGATCTTAAAGTTATGGTGCCCTTGTCAAACCTAATTGTGGCCTTGGCCGTTGTCAAGAATGGTGTTCCTAAGATGAAGGGCCTCTTTTTATTTTCCTTGATATCTAAAATCATAAAGTCTACGGGGTATACATGTTCAGCGACCTCTACCAACACATCCTCAGTAATTCCTAAGGGGTAAATGTACGAGTGGCTAGCTAGTGAGAGTCTAATGTCAGTCTCAGCATGCCTTTCGTCGGTAAGTTTCATGTAAGCGGAGTAGGGCATGACGTTCACATCGGACCCTTGATCAATGAGAGCGTTCACGTGCTTAAGGCCCCCTATGCTACAAGGTATTTCGAAGTTTTCTCTGATGTCCTCTTTCTTTGTTATCTTCTTCTTGAGAATCGCATTATAAACACATCCCCTAGGTAATACTTTATATGTCTTCCTCTTTTTCTTTCCAACTCGGGTTCTTGACAGAGAGTTATTGAATCTTTTATTGTCAGCTAGTCCCTCGATTAGCTTTTCATTAATCTTATGCTTTAGGTAATACGCTATAGGCTGAGAACCATGTGCATCCAATGCTTCTTCATTCTCAGGTGTTTTGATTGATTTGTTTCCGGCCCTGTTTTTAGCTTCGTTCTTTGTCTCGGCCTTCTTTACTGGCATTTCAGCTTCTGTTTTGGTGGGCCTCTCAATGTTGTCGGGTGTTACCTCCTTCTTATCACTCCTTTCTTCTTCTCCTTTTGTCAGAGAGATAGAATTCACGTTCTTGGTGAAGAGGAATTTAGATCTTCTCTTATCAATACTTTCTCAGGGGTTCTGCTGGTCGTGAGTTCCTTGAGAAGTCTGAGTATTTCAGTCATCCTACTATTGATCCCCTCGCGTTGCTTGAAAATGGCATTCTCAAATCTTTCCATTTTTTTGGTATGTCATGTAGTCCCGTACTCGAGCTTCAAAAGTGGTATCTAACTCTTGTGGTTGAGGGCTTGGACCTGTACGTTTACGAAAAGCGAAAGTGTTCATTTTTGGTGGTTCATTTTGATTTCGCGGACGAGGGTTCGGATGGACAGCATTGACATAAGCTTAAGGGGTGTGTGCTGAGCTCGATGTGGACGTCGGTCGTGACCCTTTTATTAAGAAGTTAATATGGTCTTTGAGCTCGAGAAGTCTTCGGTCAGGTGTTTTCGGGACGCCTTGAGGTGTAGAAATAGCCTTGACCAGTTTGACGAATTCTTTTGTTTTATCCCAGCCTTCATGGCCATAGAGGGCGAGGTTCTCAATGATTTCCCAAGATTTGTCGATGTTCTTATTGCGGAGTTTGCCACCGACGACGCGGTCAATCTCGCACTTAAGATGAAAGGAGACATGATCATAAAAAAATTGGATTTTGAGCCAACGATCAATGCCATGATGAGGGACTTTTTGGAGTAAGTCCTTGAAATGAGTCCATGCTTCGGATAGATATTCTCCATGATGTTGTTGGAACATCAAGATATCGTTGCGGAGTTTTGCGGTCCTTCCCGGTGGAAAGAATTAAGCAAGGAATCGGGTAGTAAAATCCTCCCATGTGGTGATGGATCCTACTGGAAGATGTTCAAGCTAATTTCTAGCTTGATCGCGTAGGGAAAATTGAAATAAACGCAGGCGCGTTCTTTCTCTATTTTTACCATCAAGGTCAAGTGACTCCACAAGTTTAAGGAAATCCTTGAGGTGTTGGTTTGGATCCTCGGAATGAAGTCTGGGGAATAAGCATCCATTTTGCACCAACCAGATGGTGTTAGATCAAAGAGGTACCCGTTGTTCCCTACGGAGAGCTCAACGGTATTCCTATGGCCCTCGTGGCTAGGTTTAGAGTAGTCTCCTAGAGTATGGATATGATTATCATCTCCCATGGTGGTTGACGAGAATGGGTTACGAAACAGATAACACAAAGAAAAGATAGACTATAAGAAAACTATTATGCGGAAATTAAATCTTACTTGAAAGGATTCAAGCAAGTAGAATTAAGCAAAACTATGATCAAAACCAAACTATTCCCCAGGCGGCGGCGCCACAAACTTAATGTGCGGTCATCGTTAGACTTCTACACGAAGTTTTACATCTTCCTAGGCAGAGCACCTAATCATTGTAGTAGTAGTATAGGCAAGACTCGGGAGGTTGTTATCTTTCACTCGAGGAATAGGTTAGGAAGGCTTGATCATGGTCTAACAGAATTCTAAGGGTTGAAAGGAGATTATTTTTGTATTGATACGGTCATCGTAGGACTTCTAAAAGAAGTTTTACAACTTCTTAGGCAGAGCACCTAATCGTTGTAGTAGTAGTATAGGCAAGACTCGGGGGGTTGTTATCGTTTACTCGGGGAATAGGTTGGGAAGGCTTGATCACGGTCTAACAGAATTCTAAGGGTTGAGGGAAGATTATTTTTTTATTTTTATATTTTATGAAAAGCAAGTAAATCATATAATTGGAGAGGTGGTTTGGTTTTAGCTATTAACTAAATATATTCTACGCTACTGGCGATAACAATAAGATAAAAGACTGTGTTTATTTAATCATGTATTACTCCCTAGATTGCTTCTCCTAAGTCATGAACGAATTACATGAACCCGCCGTCTACTTAGTATTCCGCTAGAGCAACACACACGTAAGGTAGTATGAAGACTGTTACCCGATGGTATCCTTTCTACACAATTATGTTTCCCTAGACATATCAACAATGATACAGACAAGAGCTGGTTTTCTAGAGCCTAACATGCACATCCATCACAAGAAGCAACACCACTAAGATCTACATTCTAGGTTTCATACAATCATAAATAAACACAATAGGAGGTTTAACCAAGCATCTTAAAGATAAAGCAAGAGCAGTAAATCAAACAACACATAGACATATTGAGTGATTAAGTAAACCTTACTTGATTAAAACATGAATTGGAAGAAGTACAATAGGGGTTTTAGGCCCTAAAATCATCTCCTACAGCTGCTAAACGAACTAGGGTTCATACCCTCTTTTTATTCTCAAGTTACACACTCAAAACCCTAAATTCGGGTTTGTATATATAAGAAAAACGACGCGACGGCGTCGCATTTTAGTCATGACGCCGTTATAAGTAGAATCTTCTAGATATGCGTGTAAGTCGGTGCGGGCTGACGCTGTCATGAAATGTTGTGACGTCGTCACTTTATGGGTTGTGACGTCGTCACTTTATCGGTTGTGACGGCATCGTGTATAGCTTGTGACGCCGTCTCCAGGCTCTGTGAGCACAAATCTTCAAGAGTCTTGGTGTTGGTCTGTAATCTTGTCTGTTTCTTCTCCAAATGAGCCCAAGTTATGTGTAAATCTTCCAAATGTCTTCCAAATGAGAAATACCCGAAAAGAAACGATTAAGTACCTATTTTGGACATAAACACATAATTTTGGGGGTTAAACGACCCCGGAAAAGTGTATAAAATGACACCTCATCATTGTCACATATCCTTTACTTTTGTGCTTTCCATATCTCGTTAAATTAATTGTGTATATTATACTTACTCATAGATCCAATAACTCTCCAAACAAATCAACAAATAAATTTTAAATCAAAATTTTTATTGGTAAAACTATTCAAACCTCCCTTCTAGTGTTCCACAATTGGTATCAAGAGCAAGTTACCAAAGACTTTAAAATATACTGTATTTTAAATCTTTAAAAACCAATCAAATGAATTTCGAAAACTACAAAGAAGGATCCTTTTTTGGATATAGTAATATTTTTAGATCTATTTGTATTATATTATTTGTTCCTTAAAGAAGCTTGGAGGATCATCAAAAATGATCACGGATTCATGATATAACACCTCGTATTTTAGGTCATTGTATGACATTATGTAATTCATAATTTATTTTTAGGGTTTTACGCGTTTGCTTTTGTCTTATTCTAGTTTTAGAAAATTAGTTTGCATTTTTAGGGTTTAATTTTAGTTTACTTGCTTAATTGTCGCATTTTATTTGTTTCCCGTATTTTGTTAAGTGCTTTAATTGTTTTTAATTACTTGTTTTTAATTAGTAGTTATAGAAAAATCTCCAATTCAATCTTCGAACCCATTAAAATCAGTATCAATATCAAGCGAGATTTCACATTTATCAATTCGTTGGGAAAACGCCGGGAAATCATTACTTCCGAAAAACTTCGTTTTTTATTATATTTTTATTAGATATATATTTTAAAGAGTGAATTTTCCTTAGGGAATTTTCTTAATTGCTCTTGTAGAGATATTATATATTAGTAAATATTTTAGCGTATCAAATTTTTTTGGCGCCGTTGCCAGGGATTGAGTTACGAATCTCGTTTTGTGTTTTGTTGATATAGATTATGATGATCCTTTTCGTCCCCGAGAGTTTCATTTTTGTTAAAAAAATTCAAAAATCCAAAAAAATTAGTGTAAAATTTTTCTTTTAATTTTAGATTTTTCCTTTTTTAATTTTCTCTTTTTAAGTGCATGCGCACTCGTTCGCAAACTCGTAACCGTAACCGTCGTCAACAACAACAAACCCTTCCGGTTGTTGTTGAACCTTGTAATTTAGAAGAGCCAATTCCCGGACAAACCATAGTTGCGATGGCGGATCGAACTATGGAGGAATTACTCCGTGCACCCACCGAGGGTTACGGAGAAGCTATTGTTTTACCCGAAATCAATGCCGATCATTTCGAGATCAAAACTAATTTGCTTCAATTGGTTCAAGCGAACCCGTTTCATGGTTTACTTCGACCTTACGATTTAGGAATTGTGCCTCCTACATGATGTGAATTAAGCTCATGATGTTTCTTGTTCGCTCGAGGGACCGCTTTTTAAAACTTGGTACGAAGATGAACCCCCGAATTCAATTTTGACTTGGTATGACTCTGTTACAAGTTCGTTAACCAAATTTTTCCCCCTTCAAGAACCACTCACCTTATAGAACAAAATTTCTCGTTTTTCACAAGAATTCGATGAATCTTTTTAGTGAAGCGGGGGGAACGTTTTTTTTAAGGTATGCTTAGATCTTGCCCTCATCCACGATTTTCGGAGTTAAAATCAGTGATACTATTTATAATGGTTAACCGAGATCGAACAGACTCATTAAATGCCGCGCGGGTGGTAATTGTTAAGTAAGACTACTAGGGAAGCTTTGAAATATAAATGAAAACAAGTCAAAGTTGGCGTTTAAATTTTCGAGAAACAAAACAAATGCTTTTAGGGTTATTTCTTAGGGGACAATGTTAGCAAATGGAATGAAAGAATTGAAACAAAACTTGCGGATCAACTTCTCGCTCCTTAGTCGATGATTGTTTCCAAAAGGGTTGTTGTCCCTCCCGCACCGGTTAAGGCGGTTGAGGAAAATTATGTTACTTGTGGTGGAGCTCATGCATGGTATAATTGTCCGGCTACCGATAATAACCAAAATGTTTGTGCAACCACGGGAACTTATAATCAACAAGCCCCACCAAATCGAGTTAGTAATCAAATGGCACCACCAGGATTTGCTCCGTGCAAAATCAAAAGTCAAAATGGAATATAATAATCAGGTCTAGGGAATAATTTCAATTAGGGGAACAATTTTCAAAAATCAAGGTTTTCAAGGTCAAGTTAATCTGCTTCGAATTTTCAAAACCAAGGGTATCAAAATCAAGTATTCAAGTACATAATAATCAAGTGAAAAAAATTCTTACAAATGATTTTATCGATTACAAGAAGTCTAATGAACAAACGTATTAGGAATTTGCATTACCAAATCACTTCGATGTAAGGAGAGTTATACAGATCGAAGATTCAAACTACATCAAGAATCGACCAAACCGCTTTGATGAGTCAATATAATGCCGTTCAAAACACGACGTTGCAGAATAATCTTCACAACCAGGTTAAGTAGTTTTCTTTCAAGCCATGCCTCACATTCGGGTACTCTTACGTGTTAATTACGAATCCCTAAACTCAGAAGGGTGAGATGATAAGCGTATCACCTCACACGAAATGGTGTATAGTACTTACGAGGGAACCTGGATTCACCAACTTTAACATTCTCGAAAATAGGTAGTTGTACGGAGAAACGAGGAAATATAGGATGAGAGCAAATTGAATTTCCAAGGATTTAGTTCCGCTAAATCCAACTCCGTGTTTTCCCTAAACCAATTCCGGAACACCGAGGATTCCAAAGACATTACCCAATCAACTCCGATACCGGAACCGAGATTCCGAAGACGGTACTAAGCCAAGTGTTTACCTTACCTCTTCACGATGACATCAAAAGATTCGAGAAAAAGCTTCATACCAAAAAGAAAAGATTTTTCAAATGTTTCTAGATTTGCGTTTTGATATAAGTTTTACGGTATGCTTTGTATTTTATAATGCGAGATTTGATCCTAACGGAATTAGGATTTTGTTTAATGAATAAAGAAAAGTTGCGTTGAATTAGTGATATTTCATTGAACGAGAATTGCTCGGGCGCAATGCTCCTTAATAAGCTTCCCCGAAAAGCTAGGAGATCCAAGAAAAATTTCTTATTCCATTGTGAATTCCAGGGGAATGGAGATATGTACGCCTCCCGTGTGGCGATCTTGGATGCGAGCATAATTACCTCATAATGCCCTTTCGATTTGGAGAAAAAACTTTCCGTATAGCCCGAACTTTCACCGATCGGAATGACTTTTGAGTTAGCGGACCGATCCATAAATTACCCTAAGGGTATAGCCTATAAGAAACAATCTACGTTAAAGTTGGAGGGAAAATTCCACTTTCCGAACGATTTTCTTAGTTGTCGATTTAGAAGCTGATCCCGAGAACCTCTTATAATTGGAAGGTCATTTTGAAAAACCGGTCATACTTTATTGACGTTTATGAAGGAGAAAATCGCCATCCGTGTTGATAACAAATAGCCGTAACTTTCCAATTTAGAACCTAACCATGAAAATTATTCCTATTTAAATATGACAAAATCGTTAAACCGAATTGACATCATTGGATGAAATTTCGTGAGGGAATTTGTTCCAGAATTATTAGGATTTTCTTGAGGTTGATTTTGTTATATGTTTTTTTTGTGATAATTGTGTTATGATGATGATTAATAAATTTTGTTTGTGGAAATGAATATGATAGATGGATATTATGTGATGAAAATTTTTGTATGATTTTTGTTTTTTGTTTGTTTGTGATATTTGATTTATTTTTATGAATGATGATTGATATTATAGAATATGTCTTGAAATTTTTGTTATTTTGAATTTTGATTTAATATATGTTGAATTTCTTTTTAATTTAATGTATGATTTTTTTTATTTTGTTTTGATTATGATTGTGTGATTTATTATTTGATTTATGGATGATCTGTTTGTTCAATATGTTTTTTTTTTTTTGTTTGATTTTGTGATTTTGATTTTATTTGTTCTGATATGTTGTAATGTTGATGATTGATTTATTAATATTTATATGATAGTTGTATTTTAATTGAACTTATGATGTTGTGTTTGATAACTTTTTTTTATTGATATTTTTTGGGATTTTGTTTTTGATTGATTGTTTGATGATTTGTATATATGTATTATGAATGTTTTGTTGATTATTTGATTTGTTTTTGAATTGATGTTATTATGATTTTATTGGATTATTGTGATATTTGATGATTTTATTTTTTTTAATGTTGTTGATGCTGATTATTTGTGATTTTGATTGCTTATTTTTTTTATTGATTTTATGATTTATTTATTGTTGATTTGTATGTTTTTTTTTTTGTGATTTATATTGATTTGTGTGATGATTTATTGTTTTTGATTTGTTTTATGAATGATTTTGTTGTACTATGATTGATATGTGTATATTTTGTGATTGTTTGTATTTTTTTGAATTTGTTGTGATGATTTTCTTGTTTGATTATTATTGTGATATGTGGGTGAGATTTATATATTTTGTTTTTTATTGAATTTTGATTTAGTGTGGATTTTTATTTTTTTTTGATTTGTGATTTATTTGTTTGGTATTTGTAATATATGTATTTGGTTGTTTTGATTTTTTTGTATTTGGTTGTGTATTGAACTATTTTTTGAATTTTTTTCTTATGTTAATTATTGATGTTTTATATGTTTTTTTTATTGTGTTATGTATTATTGGTTGTTGATTTGTTTTATGATATTGTGTGATTTGATGTGTTGGATTTATTGAGATGTTTGATTTTGATGGATTTTGTTTTTTGTATATGATGTTTGATTGATGATTATTTTTTGATTTGATAGTTTGTGTTTGATTAGATATGTGTTTTTGTTTTTTGATGTGAATATTTTGATTTTTTGGTTGTATGTTATATTATTACGTTCTTTTTGTGATTAATTTAGAATGATATTAATTGTAATCATGATTGTTGATTTTATATTCTATTTATGTTGATTTATTTTTGACTATTGATGTTGTTTGTTTGAATGTGAATTTGAGGATGTATGTATATGTTGATTGTGATGGAATTTATATTTTTTCATTTATTGTTTAATATTTGAATTTTTTATTTGTTAAATAAAGTGTATTATTCTGTTTTGCTTGATGTTAGTTGTGATGTTGTTTTATTATGATTATTTTTTATCATTCTTTTGATTTTGTTGATAATTAAATTTTTTTTACTTTGTTGATGGTTTATGTATTTTGTTGATGATTGATTTGAATTATGATATTGTGTTTTGAAATGATATTTATAATTGTGAATTAATTGTTGTTTTGGATAATATTTTTTTTTTGTGACTTGTTATTATTTTATATGTTGATTATGTGGATGAATTCTGTTTATGTTTTTTTGTTAATGTGATTTTAATGTTTTTTTTTGAAATTTTATAATGGATTTGTATGTTTTGTATGAGAATAATGTATTTATGTAATTGTATTTTATTGATGTGTTTTATTGTGTGTTTAATTTTGTTTGAATTATTTTGCTTTTTTACATGATGTGTGTGTGTGGTATTTTGTTTTTTTTGTTTATTGATTGATGATAATTTTTAAGTTTTGATGATTATTATGTGTTTTGATTGTAATGTATTGAAATTGTTTCTATTTGATTTAATGTGTGTGTTGATTATTGTGTTTGTTAATTGTTGTGTTTTGTTGCTGATTATGTGAAATGAATGTTGTGTTTGATCTATTTATTGAGATTTGATTTTTTTTGAATTGATTGTGTGTTGATGTTTTTTGTAATGATTTTATGATATCATCATGATTTTTAAATGTATGATTTGTGATTTTATTTTTTTTAAGTTTATAATATGTGTTGTTGATTGATGGTTTATGTATATGTTTTTTATTGTTTTATGAATATTTGTTGATGTATTTTGATTGATGATTTATTAGATGATAATATATTGATATTGATTGTGATGATTGATTAATTAATTTGTTTTTTGATTATTATATGATGTATTTTTTAAATTTTGTAAATATGATTTTTTTTTTTTATGATTTGATTTGATGTTTTATGATGTTAATGTTATTATGGAATTTCTTTTGAATGAATTGATTTATGGTGATTTGATTTATTGGTATATGATTTATCTGTGATTTTGAAATAATTGATTTGAAATAATTATTAATTATGGGTTGTTTGAATTGAATATAATTAATATTATTGTTTGATATTTTAATTAATGTATTTTTATTAAAATTATTGTTTAGTGTTTGTGATTATTGTGATTGTTTTTGGGATGTGAGATTGTTTTGTGATTGTGTGATATATTTTTTTTTTGATGTTGTGATATGATATATGAATTTGATATAATGATTATTGTTTATCTTGATTTTATTTTAATATTGTAATTTGTGTTATGGGATTTAATATATATTTGATTGTTGTATATTTTGTGTTTTTGTTATATTTTGGGATTTTGATTGGATGTCTTTGATAAAAATGTGATGTTATTTTTTTTTTTGGGAGAATGATGAGTGTATACTTTTTATTTATTGAATTTTTTTTTTTTTGTGTGATGGTGTCTTTTGTTTTGTTATGTGTGATTTCATTTATGATATTTTGTGATTGTTTGTTTGTGCTTATTGTTGGTTGATTGAGATTATATTGATATGTATGATATTTTTTGATTTTATAGTGTTTTTATATTGAATGAATGTTGTTTTATTTTTGTGTGTGAAAATTGTGTAATGGTGATTTATTGAATTTGGGAATTTAATTTGGATTGGTGTTTATACCTTTCATTGTTGTTTCTTATTTGTTTGATTAATATTTATGATTAAAATTTGTTTTATTGATTTTTGTATTGGGATATGATGGATTTTAATGATTTTTCAAGTGGCAATCCTACTTCGACGTCTGAGCCGTTTACTTCCGAATTTACTTTGGAAGAAATCGATGCTTTTCTTTATGACAAATCAATCTCTTTGGAAAGTGATCATGATGATTGTGATCTGGAGGAAGACATTTATGTGCTTGAACAATTGTTAAACGATGACGTTTCACTTCCTCCGATGGGCCCTTAAGCAAAGTGTAAGTTACCGAGGCATAATCTTCAATTGAAGAGCCTACGGAATTGGAATTAAAAGATTTTACCAATCTCACTTAGATATGCTTCTCTGGAAGAACAACGATGCTATAGATTACCGTAATCATAGCAAAAGGTTTTTTATAAAAAAAACGATAAAATAAGAAGCTCTCATTAATGTTCCTTACACTAATAACGTGCAATTGCTTGGAAAATAACCGATATCAAGGGTATCGACCCTCGTTTTTGTACACATAAGATTTTGATGGAAGAAGATTGTAAACCCTTGGTTCAAAGTCAAAGACGGGTTAACCCGAAAATTCATGAAGTCATCAAGAAGGAAAGGTGATAAACTTCTTGATGCCGGAATGATTTACCGATCTCCGACAGCCCGTGGGTTTAGTTCAATCCATTGTGTCCTAAAAAAGGAAGGAATGACGTAGTTACAAATGAAGTAAAATGAATTAATACGACATGTCTAGTTACAGGATGGAGAGTATGTATCGATTATTAGGAAGCTTAACCGATTAGTATACTCGTTAAAGATCATTTTTCCTCTCCGTTCATGGATCAAATGCTAGAAAACGTCCTAGCACGGGCAATGAATTTATTGTTTCATTAGTGGTTTTTCAGGTATTTTTCAGATTCAAATTGATCCTAATGATCAAGAAAAAACGGAACTTTTACGTACGCCCGTACGGTACTTTTGCCTTATCGTCGCTATGCCATTTGGATTAGTAATGCTACTAGACTTTCAACGTTGTATGATGTGCGATTTTCACGATATGATGAAAAGGGACAATGGAGGTGTTTATGGATGGATTTTTCTGTTTTTGGTGATAATTTGTTTCATGTCTTCTAATCTTTGAACGAATGTTAAAAAGTTGTGAAGACCAAATCTCTGTACTTAATTGGGAAAAATGTACATTTATGTGTAAAAGATGGTATTGTTTTAGGTCATATACTAATCTATGTTCCAGGAATTGAGGTCGGACCGAGCAAAAGTCGATGTGATTGTTAAAACTTCCCTCATCGACCCGGGAACATTCTATACTACTTCTCGGTATCATTGCTCTTGTTGATTTTTATACTTACATATATATTTTATATTTAATTATATATTATATATATTTACAGTTTGAAAACAACCAATCAACACACCTTTTGTATTTTCTCAAGATTGTATCAATGCTTTCGAAACCCTTAAGAAGAAGCTTACCGAAGCTCCAATCTTAGTTATCCCGGATTGGAACCTACCTTTCGAACTAATATGTGATGCAAGCGATTTTTTGATTGGTGCGGTTCTTGGACAACGTAAGACGAAGCATTTTCAACCGATTCATTATGCTAGTAAGACGATGACCGAAGCTCAAATTCATTACACTACAACGGAGAAGGAGATGCTCGCCGTAGTGTATGCTTTTGAAAAGTTTTGGCCATATCTTGTCTTATCTAAAAGCATTGTTTATACCGACCACTCTGCTTTGAAATACCTCATGAACAAACAAGATGCCAAGCCAAGATTGCTTCGATGGGTGTTACTTTTACAAGAGTTCGATATCACCATTTGTAACAAGAAAGGAAGTGAAAATCTAGCCGCCGATCATTTGTCAAGACTCGAGAATCCTCACAAAGATGTTTTGGAAAACAAAGACATTAACGAACATTTTCCTTTAGAAACTCTTGGAGTTATATCAAACGGAAGTACCCCATGGTTTGCCTGCCTCGAACCCACGACCTCCCTCTCAACAACCATACATGTTAACCAGTTTGCTACAATAGCTCATCCATCATTGTTTCCT
>BQNB010139652.1:0-17526 GCA_026074375.1 Tanacetum coccineum
TATCTTCATTTGAGCTCCAAAATGCGCGCCTTTTGCTAACTTTCACCAATTACTCCATAATTACTACAATTTTTAAATATAAACAATTAAGTAACAATTCTTTGCAATAACTATACAAAATGAGTTAATATCGTGAATAATGCTATAAAATTGACGTTATTTGATGTCATCTATCACTCAACTGCACGGTCATAACATGTATTCTATCATAAGCTTAGAAAGTACACAAATCTGCACCAGTTAGAATTAGGGTCTAAACAGCTCTTAAAGGCAACATGGGTGACACACACAAGTTTAAACAGGTGATTGATTCTTTCTGATACCACTGATCCAGAAAAGATGACAAAACCACACATACTCGGCCAAGTCTATGGGCGAGACACATGTGATTGCTCTTTCCTTAACTCAAGCAGGCTAAAAGGCTAGAATCATTTAAAGGGTAGGATAAGACATGGGATACACATTTAATTGGTGTTAAATAAAATAAACACAAAACAAATTGTCTAAATAGTCTAAGGTTGTCATAACCAGCTACTGTCCATCCATAAATCCAAGTGTGCAAGTGCAAAAATCTGATCCAAAATAATGGGCTACTAGCCCAACCTTCACAATCATATAGATGGCTTTTAGTTGCACCATCTCCATATCCAAACATATGTCTTATAGTTGCACCATCTCCATATCTTGCACAAATAGATGGCTTATAGTTGCACCATCTTCATATTTTGAATAACTTGTTGGTTTTATAACACGTAACCAACATGCATATGTTACAGAGGTTTATATTTTTCTTTTTTTTATTATTACTACCATGTAGCATACAATACACATATCCCCCCCACTTGAGATGAACAATATCGACAGTGATGATACATGTAGATTAGGAGTGATAGGTCTTCCACGAACGCATAAAATTTCCGTGCTTATTTCCCCGAACCATGGTGTTAGCCTCAAAATATTGAGTCGAACAATGAAGTTCGTTCATTATGAATATTAGGTCTCGGTCTTTATTTATGTAATATTGTAATAGGATAGAAAGGGTAAACATGCTCGTTTATGTAATCTAACCGGTCACGTGTTATGGGCTAAAGCCCAAGTAATCCCAAGTAATCCCGAGCCCGACCCATAGAAAGCCCATAGGCATGTAAGCCTCATTGTGCAAGTATAAATACCCCTCTCCAAGTGTGGAGATGGTGTTGGTTCATTTTGTATTTTCTCTCATTTTGTAATCAACCATCTCATTTTCTCTATTTATTTCTCTCTCTAACTTCTCTCTAAATTTTCTTATCATTCTTCTCATCTATTTTTCTTGGTTCAAATGGTGAAGTGAAAGTGATTATTGATTTATAACAATTGGTATCACTCGCCACGGGGTGGGTTTAGTGGTTTAAGTTTGTGGTATTGTTGAGCTTATTAGGTTTATTCGGCTTATTTATTTTTATTTTTTATATCTTTTTTTTCTCTCTTTTATGTTTCTTTTCATTTGTGTGCTTATTTGTCATATTTTTCAAATAGTTTCCTTTTACATCTACTATGTATAACTAGTAATTTTGGGCTTAGTGTTCAATATTCTTAGTTTGGGCCATTTTTCAATATATGTCACAAGAAAGTTTCAAAAAGTTGGGTGCGTTTGCTTTGAATACAACATATTTGTTTTGTTTGAGAAAAAAACGTGTGAGTATTTCCGGCTTATTTACAAGCTTATAATCTTTTTCAGTAGCTTATTAGGTCACACTTTTAGTAGCTTATTGCTTACAGCTTATTTAAGCTTCTTGCTTTGCTATTCTTGGTATCGGTTTGAAGTCAAGGAGTAGCTTCTTGGTTTCATTTTACTCGTAGCTTTTTTGTGGTGTAACGAGCTTATTTGCAAGGCTTTAGATAGTGGCTTATTTGCTTGTTCCTAAAACTCATTTCGTAGCTTATTTGTGGTCCACGTTTTGTGGTACGAAACACAAACAATCAACATATGTAAACGAACGAGACTGACAAGAGGTGGCGTTCATGGTGTTGATATTTTGCACGAAAAGCTTGCAAACCCGAACAATTGCCGAGCCGAAACAACTTGTTTCACTTAGTGACAACCGAACAACCTGTTTCCATTTGAGAACCGAACAACCTATTTCACTTAGTGACAACCGAACAACATGTTTCCATTTGAGAACCGAACAATTTGGTTTCAAGTGTGAACCGAACTACTCACAAGCATTAGGAACCAATTTAACAAGTTCACGGAAACAAAATCTCACGTTTTTAAGTCATTTTGGGTTTTACGGTTTCGAGTGTCGGTCAGTTACGGGACTTATAATCTATACCATTACAATCGTGAACTCGTTTCGATCATCGTGGTATATTTATTTATTACCAACGATAACCGTACAACTCCACGGGATTAAAAATACACACGTTATCATTTTTAAAATTTCAAACGAAAGTGATGCACAGAATGGTGGGAAAATTTTTATTAATGAAACTTTTTTGCATGTTGGCACATGCAGCCCCTAAACTTAAAGTAAAATTCAAAGTTTGTCCTTTGTTGCATCATTAACCTTCAAGTTGAAACAAGTTTACACCATTAGTCCTTAATTGCTACAAAACAACCCGTTAGTCCTCAAAAGTGAATCATTTTTGCACCGTTAGTCTTTTTAAGCACATCAATCGTTAACAAAAGCTCCCGTACTTCAATTTCAACAACGATTTCACCAACAACAATTTTTCATTTACGGTTTCTTCTTGATTTTGTAAAATCCTGCAAAAGATTCCATTTCTTTTCTCGGTTTAAATCATAGATTTGTAAAATCCCTTGAACGTTAATTGATTTCAATCTACAACAACAATCACTTTACCTACTTAAGATCCTACAAATCATTTTCACTTCACTTTTCACTCACTTGGAAACGAAAGATACTTTTTCTCAGTAGTTTCGGATTTTGTATGAACCAGAGATTACAACACTGCAAAAAGCAAGCAAAGATTTTGAAAGAGAACTCCTTGAACAAATTGAATGCACTCCAAACAACAATTCAACATCTCTCAAGTTCCAACTACTCAATGTACTACGAGTTTAGAGATGCTTTTCACCGACTCTTTGAGGCAGACGAAAGAACTTTTAAGGATGTGTTATCTCGAAACATGCAGAATTTAGAAAGGCAACTCAACAAAGAAACACTTCACGAGAAGGATTCCAATTCTGATCTACGTGTGATCAAAGTGCAGTTTGACCAGTTCATACATTCAAAAGTGTTAGAGCCTTCCAATTATAATTCATATGATCTGGAAACAAGACGAGACTTCAAAGAATATACTCAAATGGAACCTCAAACCTTCAAGCACGCAATAATTCAAAACATGGACTCCATTGAGCAATGTATTGTTGAAAGAGCAAGTCATGAACAAGAGATTCGGAATGGGTTGAAAAGGTTGAATGAAAGAAAGTTGCAGATTCAAAAGTGCAAGGTTCATGAAGTTAAAACATTTGATGCTAGTTCAGGAGACAAAGACTGCAATAGGATTGTATCAGACAAAGGGAATGATCAAGGTTTAGAGAATCAATGCAACACATCTGGAGATGAAAGCAGCAGGTCAAGGAATGAATACAATGACAAAAGCACTTTTAGGGATGATACGGACATCAGACCTTCCTATGGCACAAAACCAATGGTTGAGGTACCATATACTACTGAATATAATGTGTTTGCTGTTGACACACAACATTCTGAGCAATCTAAATGCATTATTAACACATGTGTAGTGGAAAAGGTTGATAGTAATGTCATTCCTGATTCACCGGATATGTGTGATAATGAAATTCAGACTGACCAAAATGCTGTAGAATGTGATGATGAGCGTGCTGCGCTTGCTAATTTAATTGCAAATTTAAAACTTGACATTGATGAAAACAAAAAGATTCAAAAGAAATTAAAGAAAGCAAATGCATCATTGACTCAAGAATTAAAAGAGTACAAATCTACTCTTGAGGAGACTAGTAGAACCCTAGGGGAGTCTAATCATATTCGGGATAGTTGCCTAATTGCACTTTAAAACAATCAGACTGAGCTTGAGAAGTACATGACCTTTAATGACCGTACAGTTGACTATGACAAACTTGAACATAAGTTAAATGAAACTCTAGGACTATTAGCTCAAAAAGAAATTGACATAAAAGAAGGTTTAAAACTTAAAGCCTATGAAATTTCAGTTATCAAAGTAAACGATGGTTAGTCAAACATAGTCTTTTAACTAAGTCACATTACGAAAGGTCTTTGTCAAGAGAAACAAAGGTAATAACGGATTTAAAACTTAAGGAAGAAAAGGATATCGACAAAATGATTTCAATGGAAAGGCAATTAAAGTTTTTGAATGAAATTATTTACAAAAGAAATCAATCAATCCAAACCATTCATATGCTAGCTCCCAAAGGCCCAACATTCAATGGTAGACCTATCATTGCAAATCTAATGTACCTCAAAAAGGCTCAATTTGAGAAACCATGTTTGTATGCGATCCCATATGACCAATATGATCCTGCAAACAGACTCGTCCCCGATAGGGAGAGAGGGGGACTATGACTCTTGAAAAGAGAGTCGATCAAAATTAAATTAAGACAACGTTAAACCTTCTGACTACATATAAAGCTAAATAGTCTTTATGAACATTTTCAAACCCCCGACCAGGAATATATATACAGTTGGCTGCACATGCAAATGAAGTAGAAATGAAAATGTGGAGAAAATTTTGTGGAAAACTAAACCAAATATTTTCAAAAAAATCGATTTCTTACCAGTTTCCAAATCAATAAGTAAAAGTAGACAAGCATATAACGTAATAACAAACAACATAAATCATTTTAGAGAACTTGTCGATCTAGCTTGGGTAAAACATTCAAAGGATCATTTTCGTGCACCAACTGCTCATGATATGGAAATCCTAATTAAGACATGTTTGATGCCTCTTGCCATAAAGACACAGAATGATAGTTTCACATTTGTTCATGAACTTAAGCAAAGAAAAGAAAGGCATGTTAATTTAAAGTAGTTGAATCCCTTTAAAATATGAAATTGACAAACTTGAGTCTGATTATAAGCAAGAATTTTCAAACATGTATGATATACTTTTGCAAGAATGTGTGTCTAATAATGTTATGTGTTCTTATTTACATTCATTATCTGATTTAGATGCTCACTCTGAATTGCAATGCTTATATCTTCATAAAGTGAAAGAATGTGAATGTCTTGCACAAAAGCTTTCGAAATAAACTGAATCTGTTATTAAAGAAGTTTATACTGAGCTTTTACGAAGTTTTTCTATATTAGAAAAACACTCAATTTCTCTTAAACTGTCTTTACAACAATGTTAAGAACAAATGAAAAATGACACAGTTTGCAAAGAAAAAGCGTCAAATATATTTCTAAAAGAACATGAACAATATTTTAAAATACAAGATTTGAAAGCTCAACTGCAAGACAAGAACATTGCTATAAGTGAATTAAAGAAACTCATTGAGAAATGCAAAGGAAAGTCTGTGGAAACTAAGTTTGATAAACCATCTGTTGTTCGACAACCAAATGCTCAAAGGATTCCAAAACCATCAGTTTTAGGCAAACCGGCTCCTTTTTTAGACTCTCTTGAGAGAAAAAGTTTTTCAAAGACAAAGTTGGTTCCCAAAACTAACATGTTAGAGGGTTTATCAAAACCAGTCACTATATAAATTTTACCTCAAACAGCAAAATAAGCTGTAAG
The DNA here is from genome assembly GCA_026074375.1 of Tanacetum coccineum. Classification (NCBI taxonomy): domain Eukaryota; kingdom Viridiplantae; phylum Streptophyta; class Magnoliopsida; order Asterales; family Asteraceae; genus Tanacetum; species Tanacetum coccineum. The sequence continues at coordinate 5,737 of BQNB010139652.1, forward strand.
AAACATAAATGTGATTAGACCAGACATGTATCGAATTGATACTAGGACAACACAAACTAGAGCACCACAGTTGCCTCAGACTTCTAGGAATACTAATCCTCGCGTGTCTACCTCTACAAGAGTAATTCACAAAACTACTGTTAGCAGACCACAGCTTAGGAGCACTCAAATGAAAGATAATGTCATGTCAAACAATAGTCAAGTGAAGGATAAGAAGACTGAACTAGAAAACCACCCTAGGATTTCTAGTATTTCTAATGAAACAAAGTCTGTAACTGCGAGTAATGACATTTTAAAATCCAGAACTTCGAATGTTAATGCTATTTGTGCTACTTGTGGAAATGTGTGTTTAATTCGAATCATGATGCTTGTGTTTCTAAATATTTGAATGACGTGAATGCTAGAACTAAGAAGCCTAAAGTAGTGCCTATTAGTACTAGAAAACCTAAAAGTCAAGCGAACAAATCTATTGCAACACCCCTTAAGAAAATAGTTTCATTAGAATCCACTATTCAGAAAACCAAGAGTTACTGTAGGATGTTGTATAAGAAAACTTGCAAGGCATGGAAATGGTGGATAGAAAAACAATGCCCATCAGGATATAAATGGGTTCCTTAGATAAAAATGAAATGGGTGTCTAAAGCTAGGAATGAGAATATGAAAAAGAAAGTTAGTTTTGCTATAGATAATGCATCTAGGATAACTAATGTCTTGAAACTCACAAATACTTTAGGATCTAATTGGTTAAGTATTCCATCGTCCTCTAATTCTCTTGCAAATTGTTCAACTCATCCTATTCATTGCTGACTCCGGATGCACAAAGCACATGATGGGCAATCTAACGCTGCTGTGCAATTTTGTTGAAAAATGTGTGGGTACCGTTCATTTTGGAAATGATCAATTTGCTCCAATTCTTGGTTATAGGGATTTGGTTCAAGGAAACATCACAATCAACAGGGTTTATTACGTCAAAGGCCTCAATCACAATCTCTTCCTGGTTGGTCAATTTTTGATGCGGATTTGGAGGTTGCTTTTTGGAAATCTACGTGTTTTGTTAGAGATCTTCAGGGAAACGATTTACTCACCAGTAATCGTGGATCTGATCTCTATACAATTTCCCTTCAAGAAACGACTTCATCAACTCCAATCTGTCTTATGGCTAAAGCCTCACCAACTCAAGCATGGTTATGGAATCAAAGACTTCATATGTTCTTCTTGTGAAGCATGGTTATGTCTTATGGCTAAAGCCTCACCAACTAAAGCCTCACGACTTCATCAACTCCAATCTTATCTTAACTTCGACTACATCAACTTGCTTTCAAAGAAGGATGTCGTGATTGGTTTACCAAAACTAAAATATGTCAAGGATCAACTATGTTCTTCTTGTGAAATGAGTAAAGCAAAAAAGAAGTTCATTCAAGACAAACGTTGTTCCAAGTTCGAAAGGACGGCTAAATTTTCTTCATATGGACTTATGTGGTCCAATGTGGGTTGCTAGCATAAATAGGAAGAAATATATTCTGGTAATTATAGACGACTACTCCAGATATACTTAGACTCTATTTCTAAGATCCAAGGATGAAACACCAGAAGTTCTAAAAGATTTTCTCATAATGATTCAACGAAATCTTTAAGCCCTAGTAATTTCTGTTCGAACTGACAGAGGCACATAATTCTTAAATAATACACTCCATGCATTCTTCAAAGAAGAATGAATTGAGCATCAAACTTCCACTCCTCGAACACCTGAACAGAACAGCATTGTCGAAAGACGAAACCGTACTCTTGTTGAGGCTGCTCGCACGATGCCCTCAGCTTCTAAACTTACTTTGTTCTTTTGGGCTGAAGCAATTGTAACCGCATGTTATACTCAAAATAGATCTATCATCATCCTGACACATGAGAAAATGGCATATCACATCATCAATGACAGGAAACCTTCAATTAAACACCTTTACATTTTTTGTTGCACTTGTTACCTAACCATAGATGGTGAAAATCTAGATAAAATGAAAGAAAAAGGGGATATGTACATTCTGGTGGGATACTCTACTCAGTCTAAAGGATATCGTGTTTAAAACAAGAGAACTTAATTGATAGTTGAATCCATACATCTCAGATTTGATGAGATCAAAGAGATGATTGAGACGTCTGTTGCTAATGACACTTCAGGCCTCGTTCTCCAACGATAAAAGACGTCAGATTATGACAACTTTGGCCCCGTGCCCTAACTACAAAATGTTTCTCCTTCAGCAGATACAACAGCTCCGTCACAACAAGAGTTGGATCTTCTTTTCGGTCTTCTGTACGATGAATTTTTCAATGCAGGTCCTTCAAGTGTCAACAAGTCTTCTTCTCCCACTGACAATTCTAAACAACAAGACACGCCACCTATAATGAATAATCAATCTTCAACAGAACCAACAACTCCAACTACAAATGTTCATGTTGAGGAAAACAACGATAATCAAGCAGAAGATACACAGTTCCAACAAGCTAAATTTATCAATCCTTTCTGTACACCGAGAGGTTGCTGAGTCGTCCTCACATAATATTGATAATTCAAATATACATACCTTCAATCAACCATAAGATTTCGAATACCGATGGACAAAAGATCACCCGTTATCTCAAGTTCGTGGAAATCCATCCAAGCCAGTGCAAACAAGACGACAACTTGCAACAGATCATGAAATGTGTATGTTCGTGCTCACCGTGAGTACTGTTGACCCGAAAACCATTAAGGAAGCAATGGCTGATTCTGCATGAATAGAGGCAATGTAGGAAGAGCTTCATTAGTTTGATAGACTACAAGTTTGGGAACTCATTGACAAACCCCTTGGCAAGAACGTAATCAAGCTAAAGTGGTTATGGAAGAACAAAAAGGATAAAGACCAAACTGTAATTCGCAATAAGGCACGACTTGTAGCTAAGGGTTATGCTCAGGAAGAGGGTATTGATTTTGAAGAATCATTTGCTCTAGTTGCTCACTTGGAAGCTGTTTGGATTTTTGTCGCATATGCTGCACACAAGTCTTTTCCATATTATCAAATGGTCATGAAAATGGCATTTCTTAATGGTCCACTGAAGGAGGAGTTTTATGTTGCACAACCAGATGGGTTCGTTGATTTTGATCATCCAGAAAAGGTTTACCACTTAAGGAAAGCCCTATATGGATTGAAACAAGCTTTGAGAGCCTGGTATGATGAACTTTCAAATTTCCTGATGTCCAAAGGATTTACTAAAGGTACAATTGACCCTACTCTATTCATGATAAGATACGGGGAGGACATTCTACTTGTGCATATTTACGTCGATGATATTATTTTCGGGTCTACAAACCCTAAATTTTCTAAACGATTTGAAAAATTAATGCATAGATAAGATTTGAGAATGTCCTGTATTGGGAAATGAAATTTCTTTTTTAGGACTTCAGATCCACCAATCCCACGCGGTATCTCTATCCATCAAAGCCAAGTACAACTTTAGAGATACTTAAAAAACTTGGTAGGAAAAAGGAAAAAGCATTGTACACCAATGGCTACAAAACCGTAAATTAGATTGCAGACTTTGAGTGTGAACCCGTAGACCAAACTTACTACCGTAAGTAAAATCGTGTCACCTCATGATATCTGACATTCTAGTAGACCAGCAATTAGTCAACAGTATGTTTATTATGCAAGATATCAAGCAAGACCGACTGAAAACACCTCAAAGAGGTTAAAAGGATCTTTCGATACTTAAGGGGTACCATTAACATGGGACTCTGGTATCCGAAGGATTCTGGCTTTGAACTAACAGCTTTTTCAGATGCCGACCATGCCGGATGCATTGATACTCGCAAAAGCACTTCTAGAGGAATACAGTTCCTAGGTGATAAGCTAGTCAACTGGATGTCAAAGAAGCAGGACTGTACTGCAATGTCATCAGCAGAGGCTGAGTACGTGGCGTTATCTGCAAGTTGTGCTCAAGTAATGTGGATGAGGACACAGCTTAAGGATTATGGCTTCAACTACAACAAAATACCGTTGTATTGCGACTCTCAGTCAGCCATAGCAATCTCATGCAACCCCGTGCAACACTCCCGTACCAAGCACATCCATACTCGATATCATTTCATCAAGGAACATGTTGAAAATGGTATAATTGAATTGTACTTTGTCAGAACTGAATACCAATTAGCTGATATGTTTACTAAAGCCTTACCCGAAGATAGGTTTCAGTATCTTGTCAGACGAATTGGTATGAGATGTTTGACTCCAGCAGAACTGGAGGTTCTGACAAACGAATCTGCTTGATAATCCATCAAACATCAACTTGTACATATTTTTTTAAGAAAAGCAAAATACAAAAATATAAAACATATAAAAACAAATACAAAAATATAAAATTTCAAAAAGAAAATACAAAATCAAAAAATCAGAAAATGTTTCACAAAAAGAATCTTCTCGACATGTCTCTTGGAATCGATAACATTTACGTACCTAGAAATGTTGATTAATATCGACACGGGCGTGTAAAAAAATGAAGTTCGACATGAAGTTTCAAATGTTTTCAAAACATGTCATTTCTAATTTTCTTAATGACTTGTAATCGCTCTCAGTTTGCAACTCGGACCCGAACGACAAAGGAAAGTGTACACATAAGTGCGCTTATCCTTAGCGTTAGAAGATAAGTCTTCTAACATTTGATTTTTCAAAAAGTTGAACACAATTTTTCAAGAATTTCTCAATGACAATTCAAAATCTTTCAAAATTGTGTGTTCAACACTCCATCCCTCATATTGTTTTACAAGACAATTATTCTACATTTGGTGTCATTTTTAAATGAGTCAATGTTTGAGGGGGAGTTTTTCGAAAAACAATGTTTTTAATGATTGTTGGATACATCATAACATGACAATTCTTATGTATTCAACACATTATAAAAGGTCTTAATAACATCTAAGAAATAATAATGACTATTAAATAAATTGATTGTTATAAGATAATTAAGTGGTTGAGCACAATTTTTCAAGAATTATTCAATGACAATTCATAATCTTTCAAAATTGTATGCTCAACAATGCTAACCCTCAATTTTATATTCATTTTACAACTTGGTATCATTGTTTTTGGTGTCAAACATATGTAAAATCGAGGGGAGCAAGTTTATGTTCCATGTAATTCATGCTAAGTAAAAGTTTTCCCCACAGAATTTTCATGACATTTAAATCACAAAGTATTTCAAAAACTAAGTGAATTATTATTTAAAATAAGAGGAGAAATGTATTTAAAATGTGATCTTGAAAATAATAAGTGATCTAAATGACTCAAAATGTGATCTTCAGAAAAGGTTTTATGGTTACAATCTCATACCCAACAACATCTTAATTCATAACGATTCTGAAGTCATAAGGTGGTTAGGTTAGGTATTAGTCCTATGATCCAACCAGAACCGGAGAGATCTACCCAAGGACACTCCATAGTTAGAAATAGCAGTCCTTAGGTATGATTGGAGATGAATGTGTATAAGGGAATAATGCCGACTAAGATTGAGCTAACACTGGAACAATCACAACAAGGTGTTAGTAATGACGTCTTGGTAAGTATTGAAGGGGTTGAAGAATGAAAAAGAAATGTATGGATAAAGGGTGTAAAGAAAGAAGCCCTCCATACACCTAGGCAAAAACCGGGTCAATACATAATCTATTGAATTTCACAAAGATGAATTCTGATACTGAAGACGACATCATAGACCCAGTGATGCAATGCACAACCCTTCCTAGCTATTCGAGTTTCTCTCAACAGAAACTTGTCTCATTTGTCCAAGGAGAGAAACACACACTTCTTGACTTTCTCACTCAGAGTTAGTTAATATTGAATAGGTGGCAGTCTGCTTCAGCCTCCGACTACTAAAACCAAAATGCACTAATCGAGTCTAGAGCCAAAAGATCAATAAAATAAATCTCAATAGGACACATTCAATTACTAACACTTGTTGAACACCAATAAGTTTACAAGCTATTAACAAGAGTCCTACGCATTATCCTTATGATTGTGCCAGAACATCCGAGTGATACTTATGTATTCACAATGAAGATGGAAATCCTGCTTGAGCCAGCATCAAACAAGGCACTTGAAGGTGACTTGTCAGATTCTATATGAATAATACTTGGTTAAATTGGAAAGAAACGATGGGTTGCATTCCGATTCTATATGAATCAAACTTGTGTCAACTAGAAAGAAACAATGGTGCGATTCCATGTGAATCAAACTTGTTCTAGTAAATGAATTGACGGTTTAATCAGAAAGATAGTAACTATCTGATTCACTCTTACTGGGTTGTCTGCTTTGAGATGCTTCGGTAACGAGAACGGCTAGTGCAGCTGCGAAACCCTGTCAAGAAGATTCATTTGAATTCTATCTAATCACAGGCAGTATTTATACTGATTAATGGGGAACCGTGGTTATTGCAACCGTATTCGACGAAGTGACAAAGACACTCTCGTCCATATCTATCGATTATCACTAACGTAAACTTGCAGGTTATACGGTGGTGGTGGTATCCCATAGCAGCTGAGTTCAATTCATCACCACATGCTCATGCTCAAACTACAAAGACATACTATAAGCAGCAAGATTCAAGAATCAAGAAAGCTCAAGAATTAAAGACAAAGACTTCCACAAACTCTGATATTAATGATCCCTCCTCAGAAACCAAGCTTCGAGGGAGATTTTTAGAGACCTTTCAATAAGATGCAAAGTATGAGCATGTTGGTCAAGACACAAAATCGCAAGGTGGTAAAGACGATCAAGACAAACAAGGAAAAGATTTAAAGATCTTGAAATCAAAGACGAAGTCGAAAGACAATGACAAAGGCTCAAGATCAAAGATCACACAGCATGAAGGAACAAGCCTACAACACAATAAAGACCAAAGACTCAAGAACTCAACAATAAGACAATCTTAAATACCTTACTTTAGGGAAGATTGTTAGCCTCAAGACAACGAGTCTAACATGAAAGCTTGGAATCTTTCAGAAACCAAGCTTAGAGGGAGATTGTTAGCCTTAATTATATTATCAATCTCGATCTTTATCTCATGTATGTTGTAATAGGCTAGAAGGGTAAATGGGCTCGTAAATGTAAGTTAATATTGTACTAGTTCCGGACTAAGGTCCATTGTAATCACGAGCCCTGCCTAAGAACAAAACATACGGCCCAACTAAAGCCTTAAGAGGCCGGCCATATGCAAGTATAAATACCCCTCTCCAAGTGTGGAGAGGGTGTTGGTTCTCATTTATTTTTCTCACTTATTAGAATTCAACCATCTTTTTCTTCTCTCTACTTTCTCTCTCTAATCTTCTTCCTTTTCTCTTATCTTATTTTCTTGATTAATACCATGGTGAAGTAAAGTGTGTACGGGTTCCGACAATTATCATTCCATTAAGGATGATATTTTATTGGTGAGTGTTTATACTACGGGGAATGTGACTATTCGATGGATGCTGATTCCAGGTGCATTTTATACTGAGGAGATTTGTGCCACTGATGACTTTAAGGAGTATGAGACGGTGTTTGTTAATGTAGATGTTCTAATGAATCAACCGCAACCAGTTGTTTCTACCCAAGGAACGCACAGGTCTACACCTAGAGCCCATAGGACACATATCCTTACTACTGTTAGTCCTCAGGGGAAGAAGAGGAAGCAAAGTGTTAGAGAAATGAGTTCACCACAAAAATCACTAAAAATAACTATCAAACAGAAGCAGGTGGTCAAAGGAGAGAAATATGTTGAATCATATGATGATAAGTTTGATGCTTCTATGATTCATGATGATGTTAATGATTCCAAAGATAGGATAGATCCCGGGAGTCATACAGAATATCTAGAAGTTGTTGATGATGATGATGATGATGATGATGATGATGATGATGATGATAAGGAAGAGAAGAAAGAAGAGATGAAAGTTGATGTGATAGGTAGTTTGGAGATTAGGACTGAGAAGATGCAGACACCAATTTCCACAACACCTAGATCCCCTAGGATAAACTTATCTTTGGATAAGAATAATGTTCAGGAATTGACGGATACTGTATCACTTTTAACTCCCACTACATCTAAAGATCCACACAAGCAAAGACGTATTTCTAGCAAGTACAGTCATCTTCCAGGTGCGCCTCGCAGGATGTGCAGGCGTCAAGTTTATAGGATCAGGGACATGGAATGAAAATGTATAACAACTAGCGAATTCTGGAAAGTTCATGGAAAATTTGATCAAGTTCTTCATGAAATTGTACCACAACTTGCTGAAAGAGCCATAGATGACTTGATTGAATGCAATTTGAAACTTATCATAGCTGATACCATTATTCAAGATCGTGATGCTTTTCGATCTGAAGTACCTGCTCTTATTTCCAAAGAATTCGATTCACACACACCCTAGATCATAGAAGAACTTTTCAAGAATTATGTACAAAACAATGTTATTCAAGTTCATCCTACCACAACCACATCAACCAAAACAACTTCATCAGCTAATCTTTAATAACAACTATATTTAACAATGAAATCCAATTCTCAAGATCAAGCTAATGGTCCAGTATTGTGGGATGTACTGAAGCATAAGTTTGAAAAGTCTTCCACTTCTAATACTTCTGGAAAAGATGATGAATTTTACTCACAAAGACATGATGACCATCAAGAAGATGATGCTCCTCCTGAGGGGGAGAAAAGAGTGAAAAGACAAAAGACTTCTAATAGTTCAAAGTTTGTAAGGAGTTCTCTGTCAAAACGATTAGTCAAAGATTCCACAACTTATGTATCCAAGAAAAAATGGGAATAGGATGCATGGGAAGAGGAAACAATTATTGATGAAGATGAGGTGATTCCTGAAGATGAAACACCTAAGCTAATCACAGAATTTCAAAATGTTGATAAGCGTGTTCCAACTATCTTTGATCATGCAAGAATGGACGCTACACTGAATGATATGTTGAGTAATCAGTTTAGAAATGCTGAAGAATATGCCTACCATTTGGAACAAGCAAAAAACTTTATGGAGAATCAGATAGTTTGGGAAAGCAGACAAGAGGACATAAGATGACTAATACCAAGACCTCTCGTTTTCTATGAACCACGAAGGAATCTAAATGAACCTCCAAGGTATTTGTACAACAAAGATCTATTCTTTCTAAAGAATAGAAATACTGAGGAGAAGAAGTATATTCTTTCACTCCACAAGATACATGTAGAACGATTTCCAAAAGCTGATCTGGAAGAAAAGATGAATCGTTAGGTTCGTAAAGAATTCAAGAACTTTATGAAGACGCACGGTTGTCAATTTAACATTGGAGAGATTCATGGCATAAAAGAGTGTACAAGCAAAATCAAAGAAGAGTCAGAGATAATCCAGAAGACTATTTCTCTAATCACAGGATTACAGAAGTTATCAGAATTACTACTGATCAGCCACATGGTTTGGACTTCATGGAACAAATAATTATGATGAGAGAAAATGATAAGTCAGATAGTTTTTCTGAAGCTGATTTTAAGTATATGAACAAAAACGATATTGAGGACTTGTATTATCTTTGCTGGAACAAGAAGGTCAACTATCATGAAACAAAGTTGATGAATTTATTAATAACATTCATCAGAAGTCGTATGATCTGGGAGAGAGTTCATGATTTCTAGTTAGGAATAGAGAGTTATCAAATCAAGGTCAATTTAACTACACCAATATTGACATTTCCTGGTATTGAAGCACATGAACCGTATTTAATAGTCGACAAGCCAACTACGGGTTTGATTTACTTGAATAGAAAAGATAAGAAACGGGTTATGTACTTGGTGGAGATTGTGAAGTTTTGTTATGCTACGCTGGAAAAGGTTTTAAAAGAAGTAAAGCTAAAGATCTTTCAATCTGAACCATGGAAGAAACCACCTCTGCTAGGTGAATTAGATCGTGACATAATAAGAGCATTCAAAATACAAATAACCAAGCGACTAAGACATCAGGAGCATATGAGGAGATGGGAATCTTTTGTGAATGGAAGACCAATTCTACCGACGATGAAGCGTCTGTAATAATCAACCCTTAGGGGGAGATTGTTAGGTTTAAGAAAAGTGTTTATTATTAGATGAATTGGTCTTTGTATAATTTTGTTTAGTTTTATTAGTAATTATAATGTAATAAAGACTATCTTGGTCAAAGTTAAGTGAAGTTGACCAAGGTTTGACTAAAGTTAAGAAAATAGAATAGGAACAACAATAAGTATAAATTCCCATCTAGGAGGGGTATTTATACAAGTTTTTATATTTTGTAAACACACTTCTCCCACCCATTTCTGTTTTCCCTTTTGGAATGAAAACTTTGAAAATGATGAAAAATATTCTCTAGCTCCTCTCCTCTATTCTTTCACTTTCGTATGATTACTACTATGCAAATAAGACATATAACACACGGTAGGTTTACGAGTTTAAGTGAGAGCAAGAGGACGCATGACTCGATCAACTACATTGTAAATGCCATTGTTAAGATGAGGATATAATTTCATTATGTGTCGATAAAGGCGTGTCAAAAACATACCATAAGGTAGATTAGCTTTTGGAGTACCTCGAGCATTTTTAATTTGTTTAGCAAAGAAATAGGCAAGATTATATTGTTGTTCGGCATCAATACAAAATAACATGTGAGCGAGACAAGCCGGAACATGGTCCCGGTGGCCTCCTAGTCCGAACATATTCTCACGAATGAGTTCTTCCCAACGCTTCATGTCTTGTCTTATTTATTTGGTAAGAACTTGATTTGGCGAGAGAATGACATTTTTGCTTTTGATAGTATGGTTAGACTCAATACGTTCAAATTGAAGAAATTGACGAATTTCTTCGAGAGTAGGAATTTCGGTATGATATGGTCCTTTGGGTTCTTGAAAAATAGATAGGGATGAAAGATCCCATTCATTTGTGAAGACACATTGACCATTGTATGGAATTCGAAGAATTCGTCTGAATTCCGCAAGTGAGAGAGTAATGAATGCGTTTTGGATCATGAACGAGATTAGAAGGTGACTGAACTCACTTGTTTGAAGTGTGACTTGACTATAAAAGTCTAGAATGAAACGAGGAACAATTGGCTCATTAATTTCTTAAAGACAATTGAAACGAATGTTAGTAAAACAATGCTCAATATGGTTGGATTTGTAATAGAGTTCATTCACAACCCGACCCTCATTTTTACAACGGTTTTCGATGGGTTTGTAGAATTGAGCAATGATGGGGAAATATCAGGTATTTCAGATACTTTGGGTATGTAAGATTTAGTGAGTGGAGTGCCACCAACAATTTCTTGAGGCATATTTCGCACCTAAACAAGTTATCAACAAAATAATAAAATTAATGTTCGATATTTATATAGTACGAAAGAAAAATCAACGAAATTGAAAACCTAGTGTGTGTCTATATGTAACAAATGTGGAGTAACGATTTCTTCGACTCTAAGAAAGATAAAACCTAAGAAACAATCCAAACGCTCCTTTATTTGATTTTGCTCATTCCAAGAGTGTTGAAAAAATATGAGATTATATATTTCGGCAACAAGTATGAGTTCATTGTGTGTGTAAGTAAAAATGTTTTTAGCATATATTAACAATGTACAAAAATTAGTTTTATGATTTCCTAGTCGTGAGAGTTTAAAAGAAAATTGGGATTTATGTATATATATATATGTATATATATATATATATATATGTATATATATATATATATATATATATATATATATGTATATATATAGAATCTGAATCG
>BQNB010139653.1:1683-17525 GCA_026074375.1 Tanacetum coccineum
CTTTTGGGTTTAAGGTCAAACCTACGAGCTTACCAACATTATTTTTGACGTTTTTGAGTATCATTTTCAGGTGAAGTGAAAGATGAATAGGTTGGTGATATGTGATAGTAGGATTAGGAGTATCTCATGTGGATTTTTCATGTGAAGCCTTACTTGTTTATTTGTTTGTTCTTAGTATTTGGAAGTTTTGGTTTAAGTTTAGATTTGGACCCCTGTGTGGGCATTTGGAATTGTAAGAGATTATAGATTTGGTTATGATTTGGGACATCACTCGAGGTTTGTTCGAGGTTGATGGTCTTCATAACACTTGAAGTTTATGCATTGTAGTTTTTCTCTATATTGTATCTTGTGTTATGGTTGATCATTATGTTGCACTCCTGAGTTTCCGCCATTGTCGAGGTGTGACAGTTTCCATATGAAATCATTGAATTTTCCATCTCAAGTTTAAACATCAGAGATTGGCATAAAAAGAGAATTATTAGTACCAGAATAAGAAATACACCCCAATGTTGCGTAAAGTAAAATACCTGATTATCAAACACAATGCAAACACCAAGCATAATTTGCCTTGAAATAAGCATCGAAAAGTTAACTGCTACAACATTAGGTGATAGCTTATGCACAACTTAAGACCACAGCCTAGCTTGCTTTTCTTACAGTTTATTTTCTAGCTTTTGAGCCTATCACCATCGTCAGTCACCCATCGCCATTGTCACTGGCCAGGAGTAACGGCAACAAAAGGATTCGTGGTATCGAAGAAGCATAAGCAGAAAGCATAAATAATCGTGGACTGTAACTCTTAATTTTGAGCAAAAAGAATGACAATAATTTCAACAGCGTCATCAAAGGCTAAGATTTATAAACAATTGAAAAAGCGGATTAGTTCGCCATGGCTGCAAAGTTAGTAACTTGCCCCGCCAAGATGCAAATAATCTAAATTTTGTACATTTGTTAGGAATTAATCATCACAGCCTCATTTTCCCTTCCCCAATACCCACGATCCATTAACATGTGTCTCTTCCACCACACAAAACCTCTCAAATCTCCCACATCTCTCCTACTAAAAAACATACACACACACACAAACCGCCCCCCCCCTTTTTGTTATCGGTGGTTTCTCGCCGAAAAAAAAACCACACAAACCAAATGTATAAAATTTGTTTGGGAACCCTTTTGATTTTTGCGCCACCAAGACGCGCTATTGAAAAAGCAGATTAAACCGCCATAGCTGCAAAGTTAGTAACATGCCCCACCAAGATGTGGATAATCTCATTTTTATACATTTATCATGAGTTAGTCATCGCTGCCTCGTTTAAATGGCAAACTGAGCTTTCTTGACCCACTGTTTAATAGAACATACATCCTAAATCATGTGTTTCCATATTAAATCATTGAATTTTATATCTCAAGTTTAAACATCAGAAATTGGCATAAAAAGAGACCAAGCATAATTCGCCTTGAAATAAGCATCAAAAAGTTAACTGCTATAACATTAGGTGATAGCTTACGCACAACTTAAGACCACAACTTAGCTTGCTACGGTTTATTTTGGCCTTTCACCATCATCAGTCACCCATCGCCATTCTAGCTGGCCATGGGTAACAGAAACAAAAGGATTTGTGGTATCGGAGAAGCATAAGCTGAAAGCATAAACAACCGTGGACCATAAATCTTAATTTTGAGCAAAAAGAACGATAATTATTTCAATAGCATCGTTAAAGCCTCAGATTTATAAACAATTGAAAAAGAAGATTAATCCGCCACAGCTATAAAGTTACTAACTTGCCTCGCCAAGATGCGGATAATCTTAATTTTATACATTTATCAAAAGTTAATCATCACAACCACGTTTAAATTGCAATCTTGGCTTTACAACGACAATAATTTCAAAAGCATCGTCTAAGGCTTAAATTTATAAACAATTGAAAAATCAGATTAATCCGCCATGGCTGCAAAGTTAGTAACTTGCCTCGCCAAGACGCAGATAATCTCAATTTTATACATTTATCAAGAGTTAATCATCACAACCTTTTTAAATGGCAATCTTGGCTTTACGACGACAATTTAATACAATATATAGCCCAAATCACGTGTCTCCATATGAAATCATTGAATTTTCTGTCTCAAGTTTAAACATCAGAAAATTCACCTTAGTTTAGGGTGTTTGGATTAGCCTATTTTATGGGCTCATCTTAACTTAGATAAAGAATGAATTGTTGAAGTTCAAAAACTTAACCTGGTAACCTCATACGCCCACCCAGAACACGAGCTCATGAGCTTTTTCATTATCAAAAAGTCCATAAGCCCAGAAAACAGACCAATCCAAACACCCCTTTTAAGTTTGTGAAACTCGACGAAACCTCATACGAACATTAAGTAGAAAGGTATAAACACCCGAATCATAAAATCTTCTTTAAGCAAAATACAACAACCAATGTAAACAGCATGTCAAAGGCTCAGATGTTATAAACAATTAAAAAAAATGATTAATCGGCCATGGCTGAAAAGCTAGTATTTTCCCGCCTAAGACGCATATGATCGCAATTTTATACATTTTGTTTAGGAAATTTAATATCATCAAACTCGTGAAATCATTGAAATTTTCTATCTCTAGTTTAAACATCAGAGTATTGGAATAAAAAGAGAATATTAAGCACCTCAATAAAGAAATACACCCAAAGTTCATTATTGTAGGAATAACAACCTCCGGAAGATAGCTAATAATATGAGGTTCCATTTTACCATCATCATCTTGGTATAAATTAACATGAAGCAAATTATGATTACCAAAACCAATGCAAACAGCAAGATCATTCGCCTTGAAAGAAATAACATAAAAAAAGTTTAAATGCTACAACATTTGTGATAGCTTATGCAATAACTTATACCACAACTTAGCTTGCTTTTTGTAAGTTATGAGCTTATCACCATGTTAGACACCGTCGCTTTGTGTGGCACTATGGGTTACGGCTTCATAATGATTGGTGGGCATCGGTGAAGCTTAAGACCAAAAATAAAAAACTAGGTTGGATCGTATAATCTTTAATTGTGTGCAAATATACAATAACAATTTCAACTTCGCATTAACGCTCTGATTTATAAACAATTGTAAAAAGGGATTAATTGCCTGGGCTTCATAGTTGTGCAACTGGACCCGCCATGTTTAGATTAATCTTTGTGTTATTCTATGTTGTGTTTGTCAAGAGTTATATCTTTAAAAGCTCTATTTAAATGGCAGGAAGGGCTTTTGTTAGGTTAAGAAAAAAGACTTCGTGTCACCTCGATGTATTTTTACCGTTTATTGTAGCTCGTAGTTAATTGTTAATCGTATGACATTCGGTAATGGGCCGGATAATAAACCCAATGTGTAAGCCTATTCTCATGGCCTATGGGCCCGGTTTGTTATACACCTATATATAGCCTTTCTATGTGTTGAAGAGGTTGGTTAGTCATTTCAATATAAGTCACTCTTGTTCTCTCACTAGAACTTCTCTTAGTATTTCTTCTCTAGAAATCCAGCTCAAACCTTTCTTTCATTGTGTTATGATATTAAGTTTCTACAATGTATCAAAGCTTGGGATGTGTTAGAAAACACAATTTCACAGTCTAACAGAGAAGTCTCGGTCTTGAAGAAAATTGGCGTTTCATAGCTAGTTAGTTGGTTAATTAATTAATGATTAATGTAATTGGGCTGACAAAGAATAAAGTCGGAAAGTCCCAACAAAAGCCTCGAATGGGCCAAAAACCTTTTTTAGTATAAATTAACACCTCAGTTTAGTCCAAAAAAAAAATATGTTGAGCAGTTTAGTTAGTCAATATGGTTTTTAGGGTTTTTTTAGCACCAAATGGTTTTTCTTTCATTCATCAATAAAGTCTTTAGTTTTCTTGCATCTTGATTCTAACATCATTGTTAAGGTATGTATGAATGATTATTGTGAAACTACAATTGGTATCAAGAGCCGTTCAAGATGATGATGTTGATTTGGTTTGTGTTTCTATTTTTTATTCGGAAAATAAAAAAATAAAGAGGGATCCGATTTTATTTTTTTTGCTTTCATTCTTGATTCATAGATGGTTTATGTTTAGATCTTAATATTCATTAATTACCCATCTCCGTTAGCAATCAAGGATTCGGCTTAATTTTTAGCCTATAGTGGTACGTTGTTTTTAATCTTGTGTATTTGAAAAATTAATCAAACGAGCCTTAATACATCTATCTGATTTCGATTTATCTGTTTTGATCTCATCGAAAGTTTTTTTTTAAGAAAAATTTCGGTGCCTTATTTTTTACAAAAATAAATTTCGGCTTATTTTATTTAAAAAAAAGAGTTTAGGCATATTTTAAAAAAAAAAAAAAGTAAGAGATCTATATTTTTGGAAGAAAATATTTGTTTCCTAAAGTCTAGGAAGTAAATAATTCTATCCATCGTGGGGTAATTTTGGGAAGTAAATATTTGGTTCCTAAAGTCAAAGGGATATAACCTAGTGGAGGTTAATTTTGGGAAGTAAATAATTGGTTCCTAAAGTCAAAGGATATAATCTTTTAAATTTGGAAATTATATTCTTGTTCTTTTCTTTCCTCCTACACAAGATCAATTCATTATTGTTTTACGGTTTCTTCTTGATTTTGTAAAATCCCGCGAAAGATACGATTCTTTTCTCGGTTTTAATCAAAGATTTGTAAAATCCCGTGAACAGTAATTGACTTCAACCAAACACAAATCAAACAAAAAACAACACCATACACCCAAAATCAACAAATAAACAATCCCTTGCGATCGTTCATTCATAACTTAAAATAAAATGTCAACAGATAAGATATCAAGTTTGGCATCCATTGAATCAATCGTGACTTGTTGAGTGGTTTCCACAAAGCAGTTTCCACCAACCCTAACAACCCAGCTCCGGACTAATCTATCCAACTCCATAAAAACTCATGCTAGGTGCATGATGGTCAGATTGCTTATGAACGGTTCAGAGGAAGCCCATGTAATGTTGGTAATACAGGTGCTCGATGCAAGAAGGTGATATGTTACAACTGCAGAGGAGGAAGGAGGACATGTTGTTTGCAGTGTAAGATCCCAAGAGGAATGTGGACTCTCTTGTACCTTCAAAGATAAAGCTTTATGATGGAAGTGAAGCTAAAGAGAAGGTGATATGTTAGATGTGAAGCTGAAGCATTCTCGCTGATGTGGAATGCACCGCACCTTATGATCAACTCTAGGCACAGACTACAACAACATGTTTCAAGCCCAATCAAGAGGAGGCATATGGACTCAGAACAGGATGAATACGGCCCCAATGTTGTGTCGCTTTTCATGGCCTAACTTTGTCATCCACTAGTGCAATACAACAATCAAGTCAATGGAGGTACACTCATGGGACAATCAATCTTTGAATAGGTGGATTATTAGTTGAGTACAGGAGATGCACCAGAAGAACGTTTGACTCCAAGATACTGCGACTGAGATTGATGGACATACGATCCCGTTATCATCTGGTATTTTTCGACACGAAGCCCAAAATGTTTCCAATTTGAAGGTATCTTGCAGAACACATCTGATAAAGGTTCTATGATTGCATCTTAATGATTGCAACCCAACTATACGGACATGCTAAGGTTAACAAGAAAATGTTTGGGAAATCGAGGACCATAAAAATAAGCTTCTTCATGCAAGCAAGAAATATGTCGTCTAGTTACCCACAAGGTCAAACTTGATCTTGAAAACAAAGTTAGTCAGGAACAGCCCTAGTGATTCAGGTAAAACGTAACATGAGCTTTGTGCAGAAAACGAGTTGCTTAAAATCCACTCTTTCAGGAAAAGAAAATCAATTGCATTTTTACATCTGAAAGGAAAAGATTTTATCTGAGAAAAAAGGATTCTAGCAGATAGATAGTTATTAGATGAAATTAGTTTGTTTAAAGGAAATGCTAACAAAGTTGCAAGAGATATGTTGCAAAAGAATTTAACATTGCCAACAGCCTCTATTCCTATGCTTTCTAAGTAAACTATAAGCCGCAAACGCCTGATTGCACAAAGGACCTCCTTAACGGTACCCCGTAAACCCAGGTCTAGGATATATGGCCAAGCATGATCAACTGTTTTGTATGTGCTGATATCCTTTTGCTCACCCTCACAACCCCCGTTTAGTATATGGATAGTGAAGAGGTCTAGGTTCACAAGTCGTTAGCATGAAACAAAGATGAACGAAAACCAGGCATGTTCGACTCCGTGAGGAATGGCTTCTATAAGAAGCTAAATACCCTTAAGTTTGTTCCTCATAGGAACTGTCCCTTGAGACAGGGTATGGCTTCCTGCTTAATGAACTTGCTAGGTAATGCTAGTAAACCTGCCCACACCTGTTACTCTTTTTGTTCATAATCGTCACCTCCAAGTCAAGACTGGCTAATCTTCAAAGGTTAATGCTATTTTTCATCAATTTGAAGTGGTATCATAAATGAACGACAAACACAATAAACATCTATGTTTTCCGAATGGTGTTTGATTATGCAAAACAGTTTGTTGAACTAACCAAAGCTGGTACCATTTTATGATCATTCAAAAAAACATAGAATCTTGCTAATGAAACAATTTTAAAAGAAGTAAAAGAATATGAAATATTTTTGATGACTTGGATGCGAGTATGAACGAAGTGTCTCCTTGATAAACAAGAACTGACCTAGAGAAGAAAAAAATATTTTAATCCAAAAATAAAATGACGCTTAATTGACTGATGTTTAGAAAAAGATATGCTGCTCTATTGTGCTTACTTCCGATATTGTTGTGACCTAGTTGAATTGCCTTTGCGAAGATCTTAGATCTGCATGCGATAGGGAAACACACTAAAGTTCTTGAACTGGAAAGCTGGAAGTTTTAAACACAACAAAAGATGGTCATTGAATCTGAGAACGTAACTTCATTTACAAAAGACCCATATTTAATTTACAACTTAAAAGTTCAAAATTATAAACAGTGCATAGACACTTCTAGTGCCTCCAATGAATTTTTTGAACTTAACAGTTAAGAAACAGCTTCAAGGGAAAGATGACATTCAGGATTTAGATGCTCAGATCAAACATCATGAGGTTTGAATGTAGGTTCCATGAAGGTAGTTGGACCAAAGGCCTTAGACACTGTACAGAATTCAGTGAAGATCGATTACCTCCCTTAGGATTCAGCTAGATGGCCTTAAGGTAGAAAACGTGAGTCTGAAAAGAAGGTATGATGAACTTGTCAAAGGGCGAATACTAACTCACTTACTGCGTTACACTGAAAAAGCTTTAGTGCCTTAACTTTGAAATACCAAGCTGAAAGCCCCTAGTGCATAGTAAACAAGTAGTTGACCTTCAACATATGAGACACCAAAGTCTTGCTTCAGGGATGTATACCAATAGTTCAAAGTACATTCCACCTCCAAAAAGAGCCAACTGGGTAAAACCAACCCCGTTGCCTAAGAAAAAGCAAGTTACTTTTCAAGAACCCCCAGGACTTCAAATAGACCCACACAGAAACCACCAGTGCAACAAAACAAGAAGCCTAATGTTTTTGTAAATCTGTCTACAAGAACAGACCTGCTCTGAATTACACAAAACCTTATATGCCAAAGCCACACTCGGAAACATCGTATTGCCAGTAAAAGTGTGAACGCGAGGAGAGCAGCAGATCACAATAGGAAGTTGAATTTTGTTGATCATAATCAGTTTGTGATTCGTTCTTTGAAGTCTGTGAATACCAAAACCCCTCAGGCCAAACATAGTGTGAATCATACTAAGAAGGTTTGGAAAGCAACCAGAAATCATAATGTGAACACTACTAAGACAGCTTGGAGACCAACTGGAAAGGTTGTTGGTAGTGTTAAGCCTCAGTGGAAACCCACTGGACGACATTTCGCGTTGTATGATAATTGTCCTTTAACTAGGATAATGGAACCCATTGTTGAGCCTTTAGAACTTACCCCGAGCGTTAGTTCTAGTTCCAAAGTTACTATGATCTCTAGGTTCACTGATTGTAAACTTAGTGATCGAAAGGCTGGTTCCAAGGGGTTATCTGGTATTTTTGAATGCTAAAGCATTGTATCATTGTATATAACAAAAAAAAAAATCTCTCTTAATTTTTTTTAGTCTAGATGGCTTGCAGTTATTTCAGACTGTAACCCGGTCTTAACCCAGAGATTTAATGTACGTTTCAGTGCATTATTTCTTCCACAGACAAGAAGTTGTCTAAGACCCGAACACTTTTTCTAATAAACAATTTGTTTTATCAAACATGTTCGGAGTCACCATTCAGACATTGACCAAAACCTTTTCTATTATACCCGGGTCATTGTTTGAGGGGGAGAATCAGTATTTCTCACAGTTGTTGCAGGTCAAAAGGACGTACTGTTGCTGATTCTATTGCTGAAAGATTGACACGACCAACCGCTTACAAGTTCAAGACAGATTGCAGTATCATTCCTGTCTGGGTATTCTAAAGGTCTTGTTTCAATTGCTCACTTGATATTTGTGCTATTTCACCTCACCTCATACTTTGAGGGGGAGATTGATACATTTTAAGTCCATTCTAGATCAAAACCATTCACAAGTTTCATACTTTTGATCGGGGGAGAAAATGTGACTTAAATGTAAACCGGATAACTAATGATTCGATACAATTGAAAAATCAGATTAATCCGCCATGGCTGCAAAGTTAGTAACTTGCCCTCCAAGATGCGGATAATCTCATTTTTTTACATTTGTTAGGAATTAATCACCACAACCTCGTTTAAATGGCAAACTGGGCTTTTTGGCCCATTCTTTAATACAATATATAGCCCAAATCACGTGTCTCCATATGAAATCATTGAATTTTCTGTCTCAAGTTTAAACATCAGAAAATTCACCTTAGTTTAGGGTGTTTGGATTAGCCTATTTTATGGGCTCATCTTAACTTAGATAAAGAATGAATTGTTGAAGTTCAAAAACTTAACTTGGTAACCACATATGCCCACCCAGAACACGAGCTCATGAGATTTTTCATTATCAAAAAGTCCATAAGCCTAGAAAATAGACCAATCCAAACACCCCCTTTAAGTTTGTAAAACTCGACGAAACCCTCATACCGAATTAAGTAGAAAGTATAAACAACCCCAAATCATAATTCTTACTTTTAAGCAAAAACACCAAAAACAATGTCAACAGCATCGTCAAAAGCTCAGATTTATAAATAATTAAAAAACAAATTAATCTGCCATGGCTGCAAAGCTAGTAATTTTCCCCGCCAAGACGCATATGATCGCAATTTTGTACATTTGTCAGGAATTAATCATCACAACCTCGTGAAATCATTGAATTTTCTATCTCAAGTTTAAACATCAGAGATTGGCATAAAAAGAGAATAATCAGCACCTCAATAAGAAATACACCCCAATGTTACATTGTTGTAGGCATACAACCTCCGGAGATAGCAAAAAATGAGGTTCCATATTACCATCATCATCTTGGTATAAATTGCATGAAGCAAATTACCTGATTACCAAAGCCAATGCAAACGGCAAGCATAATTCGCCTTGAAAGAAACATCAAAAAGTTAACTGCTGCAACATTAAGTGATAGCTTATGCATAACTTAATACCACAGCTTAGCTTACTTTTTGTACAGCTTATTTTGCAGCTTATGAGCTTATCACCATCGTTAGACACCCGTCGCCATTGTCGCTGGCCATGGGTAACGGCAACAAAAGGATTGGTGGCATCAGAGAAGCATAAGCCAAAAACGTAAACAACCATGGACCATAAATCTTAATTTTGAGAAAAAACAACAATAGCAATTTCAACATCACCATTAAACGCTCAAATTTATAAACAATTGAAAAAGCAGATTAATCTACCATGGCTGCAAAGTTAGCAACTTGCCCTGCCAAGATATAGAAAATATTAATTTTATACATTTGTCAAGAGTTAATCATTACAGCCTTATTTAAATGGCAAGCTGTACTTTCTGTTAGGTTTAAGAAAAAGAGTCGGTCACCCCGTGTATTTTACCGTTTATTGTAGCTCGTAGTTAATTGTTAATCGTATGACATTCGGTAATGGGCCGGATAATAAACCCAATGTGTAAGCCTATTCTCATGGCCTATGGGCCAGTTTTGTATCACCTATATAAGCCTCTTCCATGTGTTGGAAGAGGTGGTTAGTCATTTCAATATAAGCATTCTATTTTCTCTCACTAGAACTTTCTCTCTAGTATTTCTCTCTCTAGAAATTAGCTCAACCCTGTTCTTCTCATTGTGTTATGATATCTAAGTTTCTATAATTGGTATCAAAGCTCATGGGATGATTAGCTCATGTGTATGTGCATTTTGATGCTTGGTTTAGATCAAAAGTTTACTTTTTAGGTGTTTTAGCTAGTTCTTCATTTTCCTAGATTTTAATCTTTGTTGTGTTAAAGTTTAGGTGTTTTTCTAGTAGTTATAGCCTTCTAGTACTTAGTTGTGCAAAATAAATCAAGCAAAAATGTTCAAAAGGGTGATTTTAGGTGTTTTTAGGTGCAAATGTACGTTTTTCTTTGCGGCAGTTTGACATTCCTGTACACTGTTCTGGTGGTTTGTCAGTTCGTACACTGACAACGGTTTGTCTTATTAGGCAGCGATTTGTCAGAAAGATAGTGATTGCGGTTTGTCGTATTAGATAGCGATTTGTCAATTAGTAACGGCTGTTTGCTAGTGGCGGTTTACAGGTTTCGAAGATTTTTTATTTCTTAGCGGTTTAGGAAACGAACCTTTGGCGGTTTGGTTTCTCGGCAGCAGTTTGGTAGAATTTCTTCATAGCGGTTTCACAAAGTAGCCGTTTACCATAGCAATTTGTTCACAGGTTTTGAAGACTTTTACCTTATAGCGTTTTACTAAACGAACCTCTGGAAGTTTGAAATCTAGGCTGCGGTTTGGCGTTAATTTCTTCGTAGCGGTTTATTAGTAGCGGTTTGGTTAACTTTTTAGTCTTGACAGTGGTTTGACAAGGCAGTGGCTTGACCACCTAGGCAGCGGTTAAAGACTCTGTTTGGACACTTGGACAATTTTTCTTACTTTTAAACTTAAGACTTAACAAACCAAAACACCAAAACACTTAATTTAACTTCACCACTTTTAACATACACTCGCTAATAATTGAATAATCAATTCATATCATTTCACAATCAATTAAGATGGCTAATTTTTCTGAAGATATCCAAAGTGCCGGTTCCGATACTCGGCCACCTATGCTTGATAGTTTTGAGTTCGCGTCTTGGCAACAACGTATTCGTTTGTATTGTCAGGGAAATGATAATGGGGAGAACATACTTAAGTCGATTGATGAAGGAACATTTAAGATAGGAAAGCTCAGAGAAACACTTGCTGAAGGAGCTGAATGTGCACTTCATCTAGGTCCAGAATAGGATAGAGTCTTTGTATATCTTTCACCAAAAGAAAAGGATAGGTATAAAGTTGACATTCATGTAACAAACATCCTACTTCAAGGTTTACCAAAATACATCTACATACTCATCAATCATTGCACTGATGCAAAAGATATTTGGGATAATGTAAAGATGCTCCTGGAAGGTTCTGAGTTAATAAAAGATGACCGTAAATCATAACTATATGATGAATTTAAACACTTCTGTCAGAACAAAGGAGAAAAAATTCACAACTACTATGTTAGTTCTACCAAGCTCATCAACGACATGAGGAACATCAAGATGACTATGTCCAAAATGCAGCTTAACTCAAAGTTTGTAAACAACATGTTACCTGAATGGGGTAGATTCGTGACTATAGTGAAACTCAATAAAGGATTGAATGAATCTAACTATGATCAGCTGTATGCTTACTTGAAGCAACACAAGGCATATGCTAATAAGAACAAAATGATATTGTATTATTACAATCAACATGTTATTGATCCTATTGCCTTGGTATCCAATGTTTCACCTCAATAGTACCCTTCACAATCATCTGCTATTCTACAATCTGCATATGTACCATAAGTATCCTATCAAAAAAAATTATAGATAACACACAACTTGATTCAGGTTTTACCCTAATTGATAACTTGATTGAAAACTTAACTAAAACAGTTGCCCATCTCGCCTAATCCTACTAAACATACCTTCCTCAAACTAACAATCAACTTAAAACTTTATCTAACATACGAAACTAAGCCACAGTTCAAGATAGCAAGGTTGTTGTTTAGAATGTTCAGGGTAGACAGAATTGAGGTCAGGAGAACAATGCAAGGGGAGCAGTTGCAGCTGGTAATGAGGTGTTCATAACAGAGTTGGCAATGCAAATTATGGTCAAGCAAGGTAGATTAAGTGTTATAACTGCAATGGAATAGGGCACATAGCAAGAAACTGTACTCAACCTAAGCGACCACATAATTCAGATGACTTCAAGGATAAGATGCTGGTGATGCAAGCTTAGGAAAATGGTGTGGTTTTGGATGAAGAGCAGTTGTTGTTTATTGCAGGTAGATAAGATAATGCTTTTGATGATGACGTGGATGAACCACCCATTCAAGATTTAGCACTCAATGTGGATAACATTTTTCAAGCTGGCCAATGTGATGCTTTTGACTCTAATGTTGATGAGGCTCCTACAGCACAGACCATGTTTATGGCAAATCTATAATCAGCCGATCCAATCTATGATGAAGCCGGTCTATCATATGATTCGAACATTTTATATAAGGTCGTACAGATCGTCCTTTGGTATTTGGACTCAGGCTGCTTAAAAACATATGACGGGGAATCACTCGCGGCTCAAGAATTTCATGAAAAAGTTCATCGGGACAGTCAGATTCAAGAATGATCATTTTGGTGCTATTATGGGTTATGGAGATTACGTGATTGGTGACAGTGTGATCTCCAGGGTATATTATGTGGAAATACTTAGACACAATCTCTTTTCTGTAGGATAATTTTGTGATTCAGTTCTTGAAGTTGCATTCAGAAAACATTCATGTTATGTTCGAAATGAAGATGGTGTGGATTTACTTAAAGGTTCTCGTGGTTCAAATCTGTCACTATCTTTGTTGAAGATAGAATGAAGTCCTCTCTAATATGTTTATTGTCCAAAGCCTCCAAGAATAAATCATGGTTGTGGCATCATCGGTTAAATCATTTAAACTTCGGTACCATCAATGATCTTGCTAGAAAGTGTGAGGAATCTCGATTTACAATCTCTGGAGGTCGGGGCAACTCAAAGTACGAATAAGCCATTTTAGAGAGAGATAATTTTATTAATGAATGTTTAGTGAAGTTATTACAAATAATAGGAACACCCATCTAAGCAAGCATAGATGGGTGTATATAGCCCTTACACATGCTAACTTTAGCCTAATTACAATTCTAGTCCTTGTCTTTTAGGCTATATAGAAACTAATGTAAATTCTATAATGTCATCACATTTATCGTTTCTAACAATCTTCCCCTCATGTGGCGGCATATGGAATTACTTACAATGTATCCTACAAGTACAAATACAAATGCCCCAGCTTGAATCTTTCCATTACTTGTAGACGATACAATGTAATTTGTATAAACTGAGTTAGCTTCCCCTTAGTTCATATTGCATGTCTTCACATAACTTTCTTCGTCTACTGTTAGGAATTCTGAGTTACTACTGCCAGTACTACTTTACTACTGCTGGTTCAAGATTGATACTGCTGCTAAAGACTGAAGAAATAGACTAAGTAGTTAGTACTGCTGGTTATATTAGTTAGTACTATCAGTACAAATGTTAGTACTGCTAGTATAGTTAGTACTGTTAGTTAATAGTTAGTGTTGTTAGTATTAAATAGTTAGTACTGCTAAAGTGATATGCATGAAATATATTAGGAATAGATATGCATTATCATTGTACGCGTTTTGTAAGACCATTAGGGTTTCCTTGGTGTATAAAAGAAACCCTACGGCATAGTTAGAATAATCAATTCATAGTTAGTTATTCTGTAACCTAGACAGAATATTTGCAATCAATATATCTTAAGTTTTTAGTATTCTTTGTTCTTCTTTGTATTACAAGTTAGATTCCACATAACTTGTAGTATTCATAATCATAGTTTATCATATATTAGTTTGGATTTATCCAAGTTAGCTAAGCTTTAACAAGCTAAGAAGATCTGTTTATCTAAGACTTCACAAGTGGTATCAGAGCTTGTAAAGAAACTCTGAATAAGAAGAACTTTATCAAATCTAGATCTATTCCTATAAAACACAATGTCTGGTGAAGAACCTGCAACACAAAAAGCACCAGTAGAATCTCCTCAAATGGTATCTACTATAAAACTTTCTATCCTCAAGAAGGGTGAATATACCCTTTGGAGCATGAGGATGGAGTAGTATCTCACTAACACAGATTATAGTTTGTGGCAAGTAATCTTGAATGGTGATGGTCTTATACATGTAACAACAAATGAAAATGGTGTTGAAATTGAAGTACCTCCAAAGACTGCTCAAGCACTATTAGCAAGACAAAGAGAAAGAAAAGCTAAAATCATTTTGCTTTTGGCTATTCCTGATGAGTATCAACTAAGGTTACATGCAATAAAGGATGCAAAAACTCTGTGGGCTGCTATCAAGAGTAGGTTTGGTGGTAATGTTGACTCTAAGAAAATGTAGAAGAATGTCTTGAAGCAACAATTTGAAAACTTTTATGTATCTAACACAGAAGGTCTAGATAAAGCATATGATAGGTTTCAAAAACTTATCAGCCTTCTAAAAGTTCATGGTGCAGCTATTTCTAATGAAAATACAAATCAGAATTTTTTAAGAGCTCTACCTTCATCATGGAACAATGTAGCCTTGATTATGAGGAACAAAGATGGTATAGATGATTTGGATATTTATGATCTATACAATAACCTAAAAGTGTTTGAAGCTGATATCAAAGGTTCCTCTAGATCATCTTCAAACTCTCAAAATATGGCCTTTCTCTCTACAGAAGACACTAGCAGCAGTAATGAAGTTAATACTGCTAATGGTGTTTCTACTGCATCAGCCATAATTCTTAGAGACAAGCCTCTTCATCATCATATACTGATGAACTAATGTTCTCATTCTTTGCTAATCAGTCAAATAGTCAATAACTGGATGATGAAGACCTAGAGCAGATTGATCATGATGATTTGGAAGAAATGGACCTTAAATGGTAGGTGACCATGCTTTCTATGAGGGTTAAGCAATTTTATAAGAAGACTGGAAGAAAGTTAATCTTCAATGGCAAAGAACCAGTAGGTTTTGATAAAACTAAGGTTGAATGCTTTAACTGTCATAGAAGGGGCCATTTTGCAAGGGAATGTAGAGCACCAAGAAATCAAGGGAACAAGAATGGAGATGCATGGTATAGGAGCTGGGACAACTCCAGAAGGACTGTACTAGTGGAGACCTCTGATGCATTGGTTGTTCAGGACAATGCTTTGATTGTCCAAGATAGACTGGGATATGACTGGAGTTATATAGCTCAAGATGAACCAACTGAGTTTGCTCTCATGGTCTACACTATAAACTCCTCATGGTCTGACACAGAGGTACAATCTTGTTCTAAAAATTGTGTGAAAAATTATGAAAAACTTCAAAAATAGTTTGATGAACAGCGACAAACTCTTAGTAAGGCTAATCTTGAAATTGTAGCTTATCAGTTAGACCTAGAATCTGTAGAGGCACAGTTAGTTGTTCATTATGAGTTTCGTTGGATCGTCTGCTGGAAACACAACGGACGAATCCACCATTAAGGGGTACGGATCCATCTTGCCTCGATCCGTAAGTCGCAACGACGACCAAAAAGGGACAGAACATGTTTTTAGTCCACCCTTGTCCTCTAGATTGG
>BQNB010139654.1:0-17525 GCA_026074375.1 Tanacetum coccineum
GTTCGGATAATGAGGATGCGAATGAACACATTGAGAAAGTTCTCGAAATTATTAACTTATATCATGTTCCTAACATCACTGTGGATAAACTAATGCTCCGAGTCTTCCCTATATCCTTAACCGGAGCCGCAAGTCATTGGCTAAGAAACGAACCAACTGGTTCGATCAAAACTTGGGAATATCTTAAAACTAAGTTTTTAAACAAATATTGCCCACCTAGTCGAACTACAAAGAAAATGGAGGAAATCAACAACTTTCAGCAAGAACCAGATGAAACCCTTTATCAAGCGTGGGAGCGCTTTAAAGAACACTTGATGAAGTATCCTCAACACTATTTGATTAAAATGCCAAAGGTAATTTTATTCTACAATGGGTTGGATGTTCCAACATGACAGATTCTTGACTCAAGAGGTACCGTTCCAACTAAGATAGTTGCTGATGCTAAAAAGGTCATCCAAGAAATGGCAGAATACTCTCAAAAATGGCAAAATGGAACATCTAGAGGAAGAAGTACTGAGAATTCTGACGGACTGGCTGCTATACAAGCACAACTGAACAATCTAAGAAGAGAGATAAAAAAGGTGAATGAAAAAGTTTATGCTGTTCAAGTAGGATGTGAACAATGCAAAAGACCCCATTACACCAAAGATTGCCCACTAAAAGAAGAAGGGAAAACCCTAAAATAAGCTTACTATACGCAATTCGATGAACCTTTTCAAGGTGGGGGATATAGAGCAACAGCTCCAGGATTTTACCAAAGGAACAACGCAAATCCTTCGTACCAAGAACAAAGGCAATCAATGGAAGATACCTTGAGCAAATTTATAGGAGAATCAACAAAGATACACGAGGAAAACTCTAACTTGATCAAAGAAATCCGAGCTTTAACGGATGCTGCCATTAGGAACCAAGGAGCATCAATTAAAACATTAAAAATACAAATCGGGCAAATGAGCAAGGTACTACAGGAGAGAGGATTTGGAAGTCTACCTAGCTCGATTGAAACGAACCCAAGAGATCAAGTCAAGTTAATCTCGACTACTATTGAAGCTGATTCACACCCGATATGCCGTATTAGATCTCCCCAATATGCCATATCCTTTGGACAGAACCGTACACTCATGTACGAGACAAGACAAACGATGATTCCGTTTCTAAATTGTTTGAATGGTTACTACTGTGATGGAAAGAAGGGATCTTATAGACCATAATTCTTAGAAGCTTACTCTAAATCTTCACAAATCGATGAATCCATACCCCAAAAGGAGAAAGACCCAGGGAGTTTCACTTTACCTTGCTTTATTAATAATGTTTGCTTTGATAATACCCTTGTTGACTTAGGAGCTAGCATTAATGTTATGCCTCTTTTGACCTACCTTAACTTAGGATTAGGCGTGTTAGCTCACACTAAGCTAACAGTGGAATTAACGGATAGGACAGTAAAATA
Organism: Tanacetum coccineum; assembly: GCA_026074375.1. Taxonomy (NCBI): domain Eukaryota; kingdom Viridiplantae; phylum Streptophyta; class Magnoliopsida; order Asterales; family Asteraceae; genus Tanacetum; species Tanacetum coccineum. The sequence continues at coordinate 1,448 of BQNB010139654.1, forward strand.
TCCAACAGGAATTTCTGAAAACGTACTAGTAAGAATTGGTAAATTTACTTTCCCCGTAGACTTTATAATTCTAGATATGCCCGAGGATATCAAAGTGCCCTTGATCCTTGGAAGACCATTTTTGTCTACTGTCCGTGCTAAAATTGATGTTTACAAGAGAAAAATTACTTTAAGAGTTGGGGAAGAAAAGATTATTTTCAAAAGTGTTAAATCTGCTAGTAGTTTAATTAAGATGGTCTACATGCTAAGTTTGAGTGAAAGAATGGAACTTGATTTAGAAGCTAGGTGCTAGTAGTTTAATTAAGAGGGTTTACATGCTAAGTTTAAGAGAAATAATGGAACTTGATTTAGAAGCTAGGCTAATGGGAGAGACTTTGGTGTTAAATAGATCATTAGACCCTTTCTTGGAAGATTACCTCGAACTGAATGATCTAAATGAACCATTTGAGCTTAGAAGAAATCAAGGTGATGATTTAATGCCCACCATTGAGGAAGGTAAGGTAATTGAGGAATTTAGAACTAGGGATGAAGATCTTGATACTGGAATTGATGATAGTTATTGTGACGATGATAAGAAGATCCATATAGATTGTGCTCACAACTTAAAGTTTTCATACATGATAGGATTTGAATTTACACACGTCAACTTCTTCTTGTTATTGTACGTCAATGTGATGTCCAAAAAGTTTCATAACTCTTTAATAAAAGATAAGATGGTGTACAAAGGGAATAATGTTGTAGGAGCCTTAATGAATGTGCCTATTTTTGTTGGAACCTTTTCTATTGTGACTGACTTTGCAGTTTTGGAAGATATGGATGCTTATCGTGATGAAGGAATGGGCGATGTTATTGTTGGCGAACCGTTCTTAAGAGAAGTTGGAATTAAAGCAAGATGGTTTGATGGAATCATTACCATTTACAATGGTAATGATGAAGTAACTTACGAAATGGTGCGATCACATCCGAGGTTTAAACACCACACTAATAAGCAATGCAATAAAATCCCACCATTACTGAAGGTAAGTGAACATGATAAGATGAACGGGATCTCGCACTCATACCAAAAGTTAAAGAGGGTCTACAAAGGAGTTTTGAATCTAGGACCCGACTTTATCCGAGTTTCGTCAATGAAAGAATGGCTCACATGTGGGCACGTTAGCGTGCATGAGATGGAATAGTGAAAAGAAGCTAAAGACAAGTCTCACTTAAAGACTTCGCTGTAAATAAAAGTGCTTCCCGGGAGACAACCTGGATTGTTATTTAATTTTATCGAGTCTGTCTTCCCAGACATCAATACGGCGTATTTGCCCCATACCATACGGTGTATTGATTGTCTGGACGTTATCAGTCTTTATTTTTTTATTGCACTTTAAAAACATTATTGTCAGTTTTGGAATACGGCATATTCAATAATTTGATACGGCGTATCCACCAAAACTGAACCGTATTTAGTTTAGTTTAAATTAAGCATAGGTACCAAGATAGGAATGCACATGTTTTTCTTATGTTTAATACATGACCCTGTGAAAGAAATATCGTAGAAGTTAGTGGAATGCATATTTTCTGGAATTCTGTATGTGTGCTGTTCGTGATAGGATTCAGACGCTTTTTCAACACACAATCTTGCTTATAAACGCAACTTGTAGAATCTACCGAGCAAATATCAGGGGAGTTTCTCATTCTAATTCTTTTTAAATTCCCGTATTTAATGTTTTATCTATACAACGGGGACGTTGTATAATTCAAGTGGGGGATGGAATTAGAATGTTTACTTGTCCTAATTTTCATACTAAAATGCTTAAATTATGCTCAAATTTAAAAATAAATTCAAGCATACTTTTGTGAAATTACTTAATACATAACCCGTACACAATAACCCTTGTTAGATATTGTGAGAATTTAGCCCATCCGTTTCTAAATGTTTACCCAAATTCCGTAAAATATAAGTGTGTCGGTGATGTTGTAGACATTAGAACTTGGCTTGGTATATCACTCGAGATCACAATGATGAGTATTATGGATTTAATTAGAGTAACTTGTTTAAATCGGTAAATTTTAGGATTACACCCAAATCGCCTTTCCATGTTGTTTATTAACTAACTACACCTGTTAATTAACCTCCCATTTAAACCCCTTTCCACTCTCATCTTTAGAGTGATGATCTACTAGAACAACCTGTAGAGCCAATCCTTTAGGAAATTACACCAACTATTTGTTCGTTGCAAAACCTTACTGACACCTTAACGACTACCCGTTAGACTAAGTTTATTAAAGTTGCTAGTTTGCTTAAAGGGTAACGTTTGTCTTTTCCCAGTCTTGTTCATTTTCTATTTTTGGGTGTGGTTGGGAAAATTTACACATTGCAAATGGGAAATGTATATTATAGTCAAAACTCATGTGATTTTACTACCATTAGAATAATGGTGAGTACGAAAATGAAGAAACCACGAAGAATTATCCGGAAATTATCCGAATTATTATGATCTGAATACGGTGAAACTACTCCGCAGTTTCTCGATATCAAAGTTAGTATGGTAAAAAAAATGCCAACAAAAAAGAAAGAGATGGATTGACAACCTCTGAACGACATAATCATTCTCTCTCGCGCAGCGCCAAGAGCATACTACCGCAAGGCAATTCACCACCGAGCAGGTAATCCGATTATGTCTTAATACGGCCACCCTAAAAAATCAACATATAGTACAAAGTGGAAGATAATCGCCACTTAGCCTTGTAAGTATGTACTAAATTTAGTATGAATCAGGGTAGTTGAAGAACCGTTACGGGAACGCCACCCTACGAGGCTTTGCCTGTTTTCTTTGCTCAATGATCAAGACATTTTAAATAGTTGTGTCTATATATGGTACATGGTAACAGCAGTCGTGAAACAGAGTGACAGGCAACTGTCTACTCCATTAGCTTAACTCTCTATTGTTATCTTATTTTTTATTAAACAACAAATTTACTATTCCATCTCACCTAATGACTAATCTCTCCCACAGCCCCGTTGTATATATGAATGAGGATGTGATCGACGCGATTCGCTTGCTATTCCGTCGTTACGGTCATTAATTCGTGCCATGTCTCAGGCTGCCTTGTTAGTTTTACTACTTTTGGGAGAGAGCTGAGAAACCGCCTTATGAAGGTTCCCTCACCCGCTTAATACATCAAGTCTATATCCTAACCCGAGTCTATTATGGTTCTTAAATTCCTGAATGGTGATAGTGAATCGATGACACACCATGTCTATTACCTCGTTATCTGGCCATGAATGTGTGCTTCACGCCTTGTGGGAATCTCGAACGTACTTATGTGAAAGATTGATAGAATGATCAATCCAGTACGCCTTTCCATACAACAAACGCCATATTTACCTTATAAAACATTGTTACACCTTAGCTTTATGTGAGAGTCGTATCCTTTCCAAGCTTATTAGAAGAATACTCATCACAGACTCGATCAATTGAGCCGAATTAGTATACATGTTTACCAAACATAGACTTAGTTGAGTGATTTGAGTGTTTTCCATCTTCCTATTTCGTAAAGGTGTTTTGGTTGTTACTTGTAATGACGAATAAATTGCTTTACCAAAAAATATCCTTAGGGTTAAGATTTTTATAAAAAACTTTCTAGAAGGCTACTTGAGGACAATAGGATTCAAGTGGAAGGGATAATTTATGACATAAATAACTCTAATTTTATAAAAGCATCATTTAATACCTATGTTATTAACCCATTAGTGAGTATAGTTAATGCAAAGAATTGTTACTTAATCATTTATATTTGAGAATTGCAGTAATTATGGAGTCACATTTGGTGAATATTAGCAAAAGGGCTCGCATTTGAAGCTTAAAAAGAATGAAGATATTTTAAAGATTACTATTCTGTAAGACCAATATGCCAATTCTATGAAGCAGATACGGCGCGTATCTCCGTGGCCTTGCTCTCACCAAAAGACCACAAAGGAATAAAGCCAATACGCCGTATTCCAAAAGATCCAATACGTCTATCAAAGATATATAGTGGAAATTCAAAAGAGATATCAAGCGTGGTCCTTACTCTAAGAAATCCTTAATACGTCGTATCCAATCCTTGATTTTATCTGCGTCCAATAGCGAACCGACTTCCAGACCCGTTAAATCTATAACTCAAAAATGAAGTTTAAGTGTGCTAAATCTATTCTCGATACCTAAACCATAAAGAATTGATTTCTTTCAGAGGCGAGAAGAAGAAGCAAAAGGAAGGGACAAGAACGGCTAATCAAATTCCTATAAGTAAGGACCAAACGTGTCAATATCTCCGTATGACTTTAGTACTCATTCAGTCAGTTTTTGTGTATCATTCGTTAACTCAGTTAGATTACTTGGTCTAATAATTGCCGCTCTTATATTTATTATGGACTTTAGACAGGCTAATACCTTTGGGTTTTAGCCATTTTTATAAGATCTGAAATGTTTGGTATTATTTATTCTCGATTTCTTGATTTATCAATTTATACTTGTTACGTGCTTTTAGTAAGCACCTATCATCAACTGGATCTTAGTGATATTGGGTGGGAGACCAAAGTATATCCTAAGCGGATAGCCCTCCATATAGTAATTTATACATCAAGAATCAAGATCTCAAATATGGAGTCCTTCTAAATCTGGTCCTAAGGATACCTTCAGGCTTAACTTTAATTGGAATATGGCCAATGGTTTATTGATCGTGTTGAATATGCAAGGTGAACCTAGATAATTCACTCTAAATAACCTAATTCCATTGGATAGTATTTAGAACAAGGGGACTGCTAGTGTATAAATCCGATCATTAAGCGAAGTAGGTAATGTCTCTATAACTAGGGATTTTAATAAGAGCACATTGTTTTATTCCCTAAATAGATTATAATCAGAAATACAGGATGCTTTAATTGTGACATAATTCATGTGTTTAGGTCCTAGGATGATTAACGCCTAATCTTAAGAATGATATACCGAGCCATCGAGAGAAAGACATCATTACACTAAAAAATAAACCAACTGTCCTAATCCAGATTAAAATGGTTAATAACATTGTTCTTATAATTGCGGTTGACCGCTCTTTTAATTTTTGTTATAATCGCTTACGTGGGTAAAGTCCTTGAATTGATTGGAGTCAACCAACCAAACCATGTGAGTCTCTCATGCTGAAAACCCCTTTTTCCCGTTAGAATTAGGATTAGGACTGACATAGGTTTAGAATATGATAGAATTAACATAGATTAGATAACCAAGATATTAATTAAATTGATAGATTTAACCTCGCTTTAAGTGTTCGATACCCTACTTACCACGAAACTACTACCGATCGGGTACACTGCCCGTTAAAGTGTTGTTTTTGGTTTAGTTGGCAAAATATAAATTTAAAACTTTAATCAATAAAATATACACCACACAACGACACATCAATAGGTTATTAGATATGTTTTGGGAATAGTTGGGATTAATCACTACAACCTGGATATCCTACCTTCTATACGATTTGGACTGAGTCAGAATCGCAGGAAGTATAGGATAGACTATATATGCCTATTCAAGTCTATCGACCTTAGAAACCACTAATGAAACCATAGTTTAATATTGCACAAGAAAATGTTTTCATAATAGTAGTAATGAAGTAACTAGGTTAGCACTTTTTCTCTCCGGATATCTCCAAACCCTTTTTAATTTAAGTATTTAATTTTATTATTTTTTTTAATTCCTTTCAATTCAAATCAAAAACTATTTTTTAAACGTGACATTTCAAATTAAAACTAATTACAACTTAGCTCTTGGGACGACCTCAGATTTACCATTCTATACTACCCACGATTGGGTTCTCTGCCCGTTAGTGCGTTGTCAGGTAGATCGAGTTTTATAAATTTAAAACTTGGTAAAAATATATTTTAAAATAAAATAGGCATCAAATGATGATAGACTTAATCCTATTGAGGTCATCTCTTAACACGTTGAGTTAAGTTTGGGTGTGCTTACAACAATGACAAAATTTCGAGTGGAAGTTTACTTAGTCTAGAGTAGCGGGAAGACTTAAAGGTGGAGAAGGATGTGTTTGAGTAGTAGCATTGATTGCATATTGAAGATTTATGTAAATGTGGTTTGACAAGTGATAAAGCTCATTGAGTTCATTCACTATTTGGTTTTGAAGTAGATTTTGTAGTGGTGAAGGTGGAGATAGAGAGTTGGTGATGGTTAGAGAATTTGTTGGTGAGCTATTGGGTGAGAGAGGAGGTGAAGGAGGTAGTAGATGGCTTTGTCTCCAAGGTTCTTGTATGGCCATACAGTATCTTCGTGAATAGTTATAAGGAATTTTTCTAGAAGATGACATGAGGATGTGAAAAAGGGTGAAGAATAAGTGAAAAGATGATTAAAAGTGAAGAGGATTGAGGGTTTATATAATGGGATTGGAGAAGAAGTTTAAAAATATCATGGTGTTGGGTGATAGAAATTCCAAAAATTATTTGGCTAAACAGAGAAAGACCAACAAAGTCTACTGTAGGGATGGTCAAAGATATAGAGAGGGAACGGTAAAAAGTTTCGTGACCCTGCTAAAGGGCTGCCTTTTTTGGTTGGGAGAGGTGGTCAGAGGGGGGCGGGAGGAGCGATACAGGGAGGTTAGATAAAAGATGCGGTATGAAGGTAATGTGAAAGGTACCGGGGATATAAGGAAGTGAGTGAGTGTAGGAGACAAATATGGTGGTGGGACTGGTAGCGTGTAGAAATAGGTAGGAAAGCAGCAGGATGGGACGGGTGGGTGTTGGACTGGGATCAAATATTGGAGAGATAGGAATTCAAGAACTACGGTTAGAAAGGGAAAGGACGGAAGGTAGAAATGGGGAGGATTGAGAAGGCATAGGACTGGGTGGCGACTTTGGGGAGGAAGGGAGGGGGAGGGCGGTGGGACAGGCGGTCCCATAAACATTTGGCGGTCCCAAATATATTAGAGGGCGGCCCCATGTATTTAAGGGCTATTTTCTGGGGGTTACGAAATTTTCCCAGAATTCCCTATTTTTCTATTTTGTACAAAAAAGAGAAGGCTAGAGAGGGTTGTGTTTTAACAACTCCTATTTCCCAAGAATTAACTAATTTAGTCAAGTACCAAGTAAAATGGATAATCTAGCTGATGTGTTTCAAAAGCTTTTAATCTATAAGACAAAAATTACCAGTTTATGAAATGGAAACACACGAGTAAAAGTATAACCCACGTATGTAGTATAACATTTAAGGTAAGACCAGGTCATCCACAGGGATTTGATTAGTGTTCGAATAATCAGAAATTTTAAAACAATTATTAATAACTTTAAAGATAGATTCAATAATAAGGAAATATGACTATTCGGTTAGTCTCATATAATTCATAAGCAATGGCAGTAATCTCGATCTTCGACTTTAGGACTTTAACTTATAAAAAGGATTTCACGTCAGAAAGCGTTTTCACAAATTAACTGCTTCAATTTAAGACTTATCTTGGTTTAACTTAATCAAATGTGTCACTCAAACAATCAAGTTACTATTATATCAAATCTATTTTGTTTATCAAATAACATAAGTGAATTTCTTCGATCGAATGATAAAGATCATAGACAAATCTTTAAAATCATATAGTGCACAACGGGTCTTTCGACCTATACCATTATACATATATAATTAAAGTTGATGAACAAAGGTTAACAATATTAGATATGATAGGATTGCAACGTAAGCTTACGATTAACAAGATCTTAATGATACCCAATGCTTATTATATTATATTAACATCACCGAGTAGTCATAAGAGGTTTAGCCTCTCATGGCTATGGTGTTCATGATAACAAAGTTTAGTAGAGAAACAAGAAACATATGAAATTCAGATCGAGAAATGGATTGAACACCACTTTTACAAGTACCAATTCATATAAGAACCTTATTAAGCTAAATACTATGATGATGATCTTCGTTCTTCCTAGAATTCATGCTAAACTCCAAGGATGAATGAGGATTATTGAGAGATATTTGATGTAGAAGTGTGTGAGAAATGAGAGAATTACCTCTCAATTTATAGGCTGGTCAGGGGTAAAAGTGCGGCACACTTCCTTGAGAAGTGCGGCGTACTTTGCTTCTTTAATGCGTAGAACTTTAATGCTGAGATGAAGTGCGGCGTACTTGATGTAGAAGTGCATCGTACTTAGGGTATTAACTGTCCTTCATTAACTTCGTCCTGAAGTGCGGCGTACTTGCGAGAAGTGCAGCGTACTTTGCTTGATTTTTGAACTTAGTATTATCTTCTTTTATCTTTTCTTCCATAAGGTGTAAAATACTTGTGTCGTTAGTCTTTTTGAGCTTGAGATGTCTTCAAGTAAACCTGCACATATTTCATGCTTTAAAGTATCGAAGGTTTACGAGAAATGATATAAATAGATACAATAACGCCGCTGAAAACATGTATAATTAAGGCGTTATCAAATCCCTCCACACTTAGCTATTGCTTTCCCCCCAAGCAATTAAAGCGAGAAAACAAGATTCATTTATTGTGACATGGAGAAAATTTTAAATTTAACAAGTGTTTTATAATTTTTATAACTTTTCAGGCATATACATATAACAGAGGACCTCACATGGGGAATGTGTTTGATTTATATTCACTCAATCCATTCAGATAGGGTTTATATTGTGAAATCACTTAATTGCACATGCATAATCTAGATAGCTACCATAGGCTTGTACGAAACACATAAACATGCCCGTTGCGGCATGAGCACCTAGACAAAAATCTCAAAGAGGTAAAACGTGATAATGATGATGATGAATAACATGTATTGATTCCATGTTCCAAACTTAAGCCTTATACTTTGAAATTTATTATTTTTCTCTTTTTTAATTGTTTTGATAACTACGGCTGATACATAACTTCTTTCATTGAGCATTTTTCTTCAACTTTATATGCTTCAGCATATAAGCACTAAAAGGGAGTGCTTGCTGATACAAGAGTTACGTGTGATTTATTTCACCTCTTATCATATGATTTTATCTATAAATTAACCTCACTACGATTAATAAATGATAATCAAGAACAAGTTCTAAAGCTACTAAATTACTAACACACTCATATAACTTTCAACCAATACCAATGCTCCAGAAAAGGTAACAAATTACAAATACACAGCCGTAACGACGGATGAGACACTTACAATAACATTCAAACCTTAACTCAAACAAGCTAAAGGTAAAAATTATCTTAGGTATTAATGACATCAAATAACGTCTATTTTATAGCATCATTTATCCCATGTAATTAACCCATTTTATATAATTATTGCAAAGAATTGTTACTTAATCGTTTGTATTTGAGAATTACAGTAATTACAGAGTACTTGGTGAATATTAGCAAAAGGCGCGCATTCTGGAGCTTAAACGAAAATTTTACAAGATTATTAATCTGACATCCAATACGCCGTATCCATAAGGAAGATACGACGTATCTGTCCTGCACTCACCAAAGACCTTTTTAAGTTACTTAGTGAAAACAGCTTATCATTAAGCTATATTGAAAGCTTTTAAAACACAATTAAGCACTGGTTAATAACTTGAGAACTTGGAATTCAACAATTGGATTTTAACATAAAAAAAACTCATTGCTTCATTAATTCTTAAAAACAATACAAAGCTGAAAGAACAGTTGCAATAAGCTTTTAAAAGACTAAAATGACTTAATTTAAATTACAATTAAACTACAATAAGCTAGAATGCCTTTTTGGCTTACAAAAGGGTCCTATTTATACTAGTTTCTTCATCCTTGGTCTTCCAGGTTGTGTTTCTTTTGTGAGACAAAAACCACAATGTGTTTGTTGTGTGAGAGCATTCTTAGACCAAATCCCAGCCCTTAATCTTTTTCCAAGTCATCTCCATCATTGAAATTTGTTGATTATTGAAAAAGTTGAGGATTGCCAGCATGTAAAGTGGTTTAGGGGTTTAGTGGAGGTGAGGGGAATGTTTTATCCAGGGTTTTGATGAAGGTTCAGGGTAAAAGGTGGGAAAGAAACCCGTGAGTGAAAATGGGGCTTTGAGCTTTTGGAGGGAAAAGGGTTGTATCTGGGTTGGGGGTGAGAGTTTGGGTAAATGGCAAGATTGGTCCTCCATTTATATGATTCTCTTTGCAAAATTCATCCTTATGGTGATACAATTTTGGGGACTTGGCAAAAATAGCCCCTCAACCATATAAGAATGTTTGCAAACTCAGTCCTTGTGTAATACAAGTATGGGGATTTGGCAGGTTAAGTCCCTCTACTTGTATTTTGAATTAATTGCAAGTTCCACCCTTGTAGTCTTTTTCTTCTTGTAATACACTTAGGGATTTGGCATTTTTGGTCCCTCAAGTTATATTTCTTCTGATTTTGACTTCCTCTTGACTTTGACTGTTTGACGTTTCTGTTAACTTTTTGACTTGATTGACTTTTTGGCTTTGATTTGGCTTCGTCTTTTCACACTTTTCCATTCAGTGCCGAGTTTTGTCGTTTTTGGCTTTGTTTTTCATCCTTTTGTGTGATATCCGTTTCCTGCACAATACAAATGCAAAACAAACATATATTTGGCAGTTTTTGTCTATTTTTGGTTATTTAAGTTCGTTTTTAATGGAACAAGGTATGTGTAATTAAGCACATACCAGGGCAGGTTAGTCAAACCGTTAGTATTGACTTATGTGCCTGTTGCAATATATGGTGTATGTGATTCTGTGTGTTTATATGAGTTTATGTGGTTTATGTGAGGTTTTGGTAATCAATCTTTTGATTGTGATCATCTCAATGAGATTGGAATAGTGGTGAAATTAGTTAAGTTCATTTCGTCCACTTGTGAGTGGTAAGGAAATGATTATTGAGATTTGAGCGTTTCTGTGTTAAATGTGTAATTATTTTTACGTATACGTATTTTTGTGTTAGTAATCTAAGATAGGTTTAGATTTTAAGTGGTAAGTTAAGAATAATGAAAAAAAATTATATTTTAGGAAAGTTATGATGAAAATGAAAAGTTAAAAAGTTATTTTTAAAAGTCTAGTGAATTTCGTTTAAGCAAAAAGATATAGTCAAATTAGTTAAGGTTTTTATAAAAATTTAAGGAAATACAAGTAATTATATAATTAATAAACAAAAGAAAAAAAATAAAAAAAAAGAAAAGGCCTATTCGGCCGAATAATAGGAAAAAAAGAAAAGAAAAAAAAGAAAGAAGGGAATTGTATTAGAAAACAAATTCTAATTAGGCTTTATCTAGGATCTTTTAGGAGGCCTATAAATACAAAAAATAAAATCCCTAAACCCCCTATTGTGGATCGGCCAAATTTTCCAAGAGAAGAAAAAAAAACTTAGGGTTTTCTTTTAAGGTATTTTCTAATCTTTGTTTAATTCTAGTTATTTAATTTTTAATTAATGTAATTTAAACTTGATGGATTAGGGTTTATAAATTAGAGCTTTGATTTTTCTGGAATTTTATAATGTTATAATAATTGTTTGATTATTAGTTTAATTGGTTACGAGATTTGATCATGCGTTAGGGTCTAGATCGCCCGAATTAGTTGTTTAATTCACTGCAAAATTTTAGGCAGTTTTGTAACGAGCATAACTCATTCATAAAAGATCAAATAAATAATTTACAACATACTAGAGATAACCTCAGAGATTCTACTTTCCATAAAAGTTAGTCTCGTGAGTTTTTATGGTCGGGAAGTGGGTCAAAAGGTCGTTACAAAATTAGTGTGTAAAATAGTGACGAATTTCAGTTTTGGTTTTGATTTTTCTAAAAATACTTATACATCTAGTTAGAGGCTAAAAATCACGTGGAAGTTAGTCTATATATTGTGTGTGACCCCTGAATTTTTTCTAAGTATGTAAGGAAGTCTAAAGTGCTCAGCTAGTGTCATACTTTTAGGGGGTCAGATTATGGACGAATTCTGAACACTTTGGATTAATGAATTTCTAAAGGGTATTTGTAAAAGGGTAATGGCTTTGGGAGAGCTATGAGAGGTTCATAGGACATAGATGTGGCATGGTGAATTTTAGTTTGAATTGTGGAAGTGTTTAAGTAGTACGTTTAGGACGCGTAAGTAAGTATAAAATTCTGCTCAAAACCAGAAAATTTAAAGTGTAGCATTGAAGTGTAAATGGCATATGTAGGAGTTAGAAAAGGGTAAAATCAAGTATAGAACTATGGTAGATAGCTTAGATATCCATCATAGTTGAGGAATACATCATATTGGGTTGAATGCCTAATTGATGGTGGCTTATTGTGTGCTTAATTGTTTAGATTATCCGTGAAGTGTTTGTCGTGAAGAGTTTTGGTGAAGCTTTTGTTTGGATTCTTTTGGAAGCTGAGCATCAGTGATTTCATAGACCCGACTTTAAAGTTTTATAACATTGGGAGAAAATGATGCAAGCGTGATGTTTGGATGCGTTTTAAACACTGCGACTTATGTGGTTTTTACTTATGAGGCATAGCCGTTATGTGGTTATTATAGTTGAATCATGGCTTAATGTTGTTTGTGATTGCGTGTGATACCGGTTAGAGGTAGTGCTTACTACCTACTCCAATATCTAAATTGGAAGGATTGAAAATAAGATCCCGTTCTCTGTGTGAAAAATTCCAGTTAGAGGGTAGTGGCTTTCTACCTATTCCAAATCTAAATTTTGAGAATTAAAATAAGATCCCATTTCTCTTTCTGTGTGATGTCGGTTGGAAGGGTAGTGACTCAGACGCATTCCAAATCTAACTGGAGGTTGAAATAATACTCCTACTGTGTGATTTCCGATGGTAGGGTAATGGATTACCCTAGCTTTGTTATGTGGAGTCGTGGGGCAACGTTCCCTCCCGTTGTGAATTTTGAGAATTGTGAGTTGTATGATAGCCTAAGTGATAGCCTACCTTAAGATTGTTCTGCCATGAAAGTTATGTTAATCGCAGCAAATTGTTTTGTTCTTTTTAAGGATTGATTTGTGTGTCCGTAAACCTATGATTTCACCAACCGTATGTGTTGCCGTTTTTAAGCATCATTTGCGAGGTGAGCTTAAGTGTGTTTATGTTGAACGAAGTGGCAGAGAAAGAGACCGAAGGACGCTTGGAGTTTAATTTATGTTTTCTGTTTGAATAAATGCTTAGCAAATTGTTTTGGATTATGTTTTAGCATGTTATTTATTAACGAGCCACCTTTCTCATTAATCAAGACACTCAATAGGTTTTGGGTATTGTTAGACACTTATGTGTCTTTGCTTTACTTTATTTCATTTTAGTATTCTCTATAAGACACCCATGTTTTGTGATGATATCCATTACTTGTTTTTACCGCCTTGCTTTTTATGCCTTGGCGGGGTTGAACATTTTGGAGCGAGTAGAAAATTCAGGGAACTAATTTATATACCAAAAAAAAAGCGATAATCTTATCCTTTTTGGGCATTCTCGGATCGAAATGCATCTTGTTCTATGATCTCTAACGGATCTTGTTTTTCCTAGTGTTTCTTATGGTTAACAGAAAAGTTCACAACTTTCAAATATGAGTAGTGTTAGCATCTTAACTGATATTTAACGGTGATTTCGTTTTAAGCTTGGTTTAGAGCAGGAAAAATATTTAGAACTATATATATATATATATATATATATATATATATATATATATATATATAGTGGTAATAAGTGTATATCTTTAAGAATGGTAAAAATTGGGCTTTTCTAAACTCTTGATTCTTTAATTCCCCTTGATGAACACTTAGTTACTTTTCAAGGTAATTAGTTGAGGGAGATTGAGATTCTTAGTTTTTTTAAGTGTTTACTTATTGCATTGCGTGAGGACACGGCAATATCTTAGTATGAGGGATTTTGGTATGTGTCTAATTACACATACTTTTGACCACTAAAACCAGACTTAAATGACCAAAAACATACGAAAAATACATTGTATTTGTATGTTTTGCATTTGTATTATGTAGGTAACGGATATCCAAGAAAAGGACAAAAATCGAAGCCAAAATGACAAAACTGAGCACGAGAACGGAAAGAGCGTGAAAGTGAAAAGTCAAAAAGTTAAAGTCAAAGTCAACCCCGAGAAGTGGCATTGGAAAGAGCATCAAAAACCGAACCCGAAAACCTAAATTGTCAAAAGTGGGCCCACCCGTACCCACCTAGTGGGCCCGGATCAGCCCACTTACATATTTTACTCAATTAAACTCTTTTAAACAAACATAAGCCCAACCGAATAACCCACTAGCCCAATTCTCTTTTTAACGAAGTTAGGCCCAAGCTTCCTTGACCCTTAACGATGTTATACCACAAAGGACCCTCCCTGCAATAGCTCATAGCACTTTGAGGGACTTGAATTGCCAACTCCTAAAACTTTATACACCACAAGGACTTAACTTGCAATATCAACATACAAATTAAAGGACTACTTTTACCATTTCACCAAACTTATACCCTGCACCCACTTAAACCAATTTTCCTGCCCTAAAAGACATTGTATATCTCTCACACTTTGTGCGTGTTTGTTAACCCTGCAACATAAGACAAAACACCACTCACAAAACAACAAAACCTTATTAATCAATCTTATCCCACCATACAAAACACCAAAATCCAGGTTGCCAATCCTCTATCACCCAATTCATTTAAGGATAATGACAAAAATTAAGGGTTTAGATTAAAAGGTTTGGTGAGCACTCATATTGGATGGCTTAGATGAAGACTTGAATCTCCTCACTAAAGAAACACAACAAGCACAGCTTATTCGGCTATATATAGTTTAGGTTTTCCTTTGTAAAAGGGAGTAGTGTAGTTTTAGCTTAAATTTACTTTTCATGTTTTAATTTATTTTTTCTTGTCTTTAAATTTCTGTCTTTACATTTCAAAGCCTTGTAATCCTTTTACAGTTAATGAAATTTCAGTTTTCCAAGTTTTCAAATTTTGTCTTTTAAGCTTATGCATTTAAGTTGTTTTGTGTTCACAAGTCATTCTCATAAGCACTTTTAAGCTTATAGAAACTATTTTTAACTCATTCAACATTTTTTTTAAAGTTAAAGGAGAGCTACTGTTTCATTACTTATAATTTGGATTTTCAAGCTATTGGAAGATAAGCTTAAAAAGGAAGAGCTTATGGGTTAGTTTATTAGACTGTTTATTTCAAATAAGCTGGGTAGGTTAAAGCTTATTTAGGTTGTATTATCCCTATTTGAGCAAGGGATAAGGTACACTCTCTTTTTATCAATTTATGCTTATGTATGCTTGCTTTTTGATTTCATGTCTTTTGTTTAAGTTTTCATTTGAAACTGTTTTTTAGCTCTCAAACTGTTTATTCCTTGTTGCTTACTTTAAGTGCTTATACTTGATCCTTATTGCTTAATATTGCTTGTTATATGTTGTTTAATATCTGTTTTGAAAAAAACTCAGCTTAATTCACGCTTTATTCAGTTTTAAAATGGATTTTTCAAAATTAAAGGGGTGTTTGGGATAAGTGTCAAAATGGGTCAAAATTGGTGATAAACTCATTTGGGTCATTTGGTGAACTTTAACCAGCCTTTTTAATGTGTTCTTAATCTGTTTTTCAAAGGTTTTAAGTTTTAAGTTTTGTTTGAAGTCTTTTTTCTCAAAGGGTGTGTTATGACTGTGGTGACAGCAGTCCATAAGTGCTCATTTGATTTGGGCTTTCAAAACCATCTTTTAAAACTAGTTTTATTGTTGTTCTTAAGTCATAAATATAGTAGTGTAGATGTCTTTAAGTTTACTTTTGCTTTTGCAAAAATCTGTCAAAGTTACCAAGTTATTTTTCTAAGTCAAAAGTCCCCTTTTCAAATTCATTTTTAGTATAGTTAAAACTGATTTTAGCTTTTAAAATTTTGAGCATAAGCTCTTTTGTTGTCAAACTCCATCTGTTTTACTTATTTTTCATTTTAAGCTTATTTTTCTAGTTTATTTTGTGCCTGCATAAGCCCATTTGTTTTTCAAAGAAAACCAAACACCAACCTTGCTGTGTGACCAACTCTTTTCACAAGCATTTTTCTAGGCTTATTTTCTTTTCAAATTACTTTTTCTTTGCTGTACTAAATAGCTTATTGTAC
>BQNB010139655.1:3420-17525 GCA_026074375.1 Tanacetum coccineum
TCAAATTTAATCATAACTAACACATTTCAAACTTAAATACCGAGCAACACAACTATGGGAAAAGTTCAACATATACCTCATTTTTATTAAAGACCTGATGATCCCATCTCTACCCTCCATTTACATCTCATCCGACGGCTTAGATAATTACAAATTATTTAATTAAAAAAATACATTTATTTTCTCATTTAGTGTTAGGGGTTACGTGGTCAATTTCCATCCACGATTTCACACTCTAACTGTCTTCCCAGTAATTCATACACTCAAAACTTACAAACTCATAATTCATGCCTACTTTCTCTCACTAATTCACACAAACTTATAACTCACACCAAACTTCAATCAATCAAACCCTAACTTCAATCGCTCACAAATCTTATGAAAAATGAATTTACAGGATGAAATAGCAGCGAGTAAGGATAAATCGAATATCGATTCATCATGTGTTCAAACCGTGGATGTTGTTGCTGGTAATTTTTTTATTTTTTTCTTTTATATTACTGTTATTTTTCAATTGATTGTGTGTAGAAGTAGTATATATTCAATATACTTGTTGTTTTGTATATTTTGATGTTCAGTTTTAGATTTTAGTTTTTAGATATGATTAGATAATTAATTGAAAGTAGTAAATAATCAATGTACTTGTGTTTTTTGTGAGTTTTTGTTGTTGTTTTAGTTTATTTTATTTTTGATTAAGAATCACATGTGATTTTCATTTTGTTCATGTTGTGTAAATATTGTGTATATAGTATATAATGATTGTTAACTGAAGTAGTTTTGATGGAAAAATGGCATGTGAGAGTATTTGTTGATTTAAGTAATAGTACTTATGTTGATATATTTTTTAAGTAGTTTTGATGTTGATAATCAGTAGTTTTGTTATAGTTAAAAGTAGCTAAAGTAGAAAAAGTAGTTTTGATGTTGAATTGTTGATAATTAGATTAAGTATATAAAGTAGTTTTAATGACGAATCACATGTGATTTTGGCTGATGTTGTTAAGTTTTTTGTTTATTTAGTTGATAATCAGTAGTTTTGTTGTAGATAAAGTATTAGAATATTGTTATTCTTTTGCGTTTATTAACATTTTAGCTTTATTAACATTTAACTTGTGATTATCAACTGTTTAATGCAGATGAATCTGTAAAAAAAGAAAACTGTTGGACATAAGCCTTAAACTGAATTTAAAAGCTGTAAAGGAAGCTGCTAAGAAGACTGTAATTTGAAGCC
Source organism: Tanacetum coccineum (assembly GCA_026074375.1). Taxonomy (NCBI): domain Eukaryota; kingdom Viridiplantae; phylum Streptophyta; class Magnoliopsida; order Asterales; family Asteraceae; genus Tanacetum; species Tanacetum coccineum. The sequence goes on from BQNB010139655.1 coordinate 4,649, forward strand.
TAATGCCAAGACTCTTGTTAAACCAAAATCAAAGAGAGTAATGCATTGAAAGCAATTGATGTGGATAAAGATGATGGGTCCTAGTGAGATCGAATGATAGGCTTTGGAGAAACTGATGGTATAACTTAACGATGGTCATGAGTTTATTTATTTTTTTTGTTTTTTTTGTACAAGTTAAAAGTTGATAATAGTCTTTTACAATCACTGAAGTCGTAGTACTGATGATGCTGAATAAGTATTGATGGGGAGTCTTGTTTTTGTAAAATTGATAGTTTTATCTCATGGAAGTATGAATGCATTTACATGCTATTTGTTGAATGCCTTTAACATTTTTTTCTTTTTTTGCTAATTGTTACTAAATGGATTAGCATGGGAAAAAGATCACATGTATTTGTTCTCCAATACACATTATAATGTTACTCGAAATCACATGTGATTGTTGTGAATCATATATGATTTTTGTATGAAGTATTACACAAGTTTCACAATCACATGTGATTAATTTGCTAAAAATCACATGTATTCGTTCACAAATCACATGTGATTATAATTATGAATCACATGTGATTATGTAGTGAAGTTTACAAGTTTCACAATCACATGGTAATTATGTATAAATCACATGTGATTTTGCGAAATAACTTTATAACTTGCCATTTTTATTCCAGTTTAAAAATATTAAAGTTGAACCTTCAAAATTAACGACTTGATAGGTAAAGATTAAAGTTCACTTTGTAGGGAAACCATAGCAACATTACATATATATAAAGATAGTTGTCTTGCTAAAAAGAAAGCCAAGTATTCAACATTCACGAAACAACGAAGGCATACATATTCATAGCTAACAAAAATGACATAAAATTAGACACTGCACTGATAGAGATTGCGCTGACAAAGTAACTCTTTCATAAATAGAACTCATGATAGTATTATACGTTGTAATGAGCCCATCGAATGCATAAACCGAATACTAATAGTTTCTGCATATTACGTCTAAACATATACTTATTTATAGACTGAAGAGAAGAAAATGGCATCTATATGCAATAAAATGTTTCTAATCTGAATTGTTCAGGCGACGACAGCCTCCCTGGCAACCTCCAGCAGACAACCATTTTCCAAACATACACATACAATTAGAAAAATTATAGCGATCGCCTCATCAACGAAGTAACAGCTCTTGAGGCCCTGTTGGTTTCGGAAGCATTCATGTGCACTGTTCTTCATCTGCTGGAAGAATCAACCAAATAACACCAAACTCGCCTACGGTTGCAACTAATTATCGCTCTTGCTTCCTGCACTCAGTCACCTGAAATACAATTATCTAGAAATTTAGATATAAGAATCTAATTCAATAGTACTCAAGCTATTGTCACAGTTTATTAGCAACCTTAGCATTTGACTTAATGCTTGTTATTTGCGGTGTTGGGCAAGCTTTTTAGCAACAGTTGAATTCATTTTGGCAACACACATTTTCAACCCTTCAAAGAGCTGAAACGCACTTCATTAGGGGTTACGGTGAATTTTGAGCTTGTGTATTATCCAAAGTGTTCCTATCCCGACTCAAAGATACCAAACTTAAGACACTTCTTTTTCATTTTCAATTCAAATCAAGGAATTAAAAAGTCTTTCTTTACTTTTGTCCCTATATATCTTTAACTGCCAAAGAATTAATAGCAATAAGCCACTGCAATGAATGATCTATCAGATTATGGAGTGAATCTTTGATCAATGAATATTTGATTGATTCTTTCTTCAATTCTTCCCTTTTGTACCCTTGTCATAGATTGACTATATTAAAAGAGAAAAATTCCCAACCACAACACTAGAGCAAAGTGGTCCCTAAATAAACTTACTGAATAAAAGCACAAATTAGAATGAAACAGGCTGAAGCTCTACCCTAAATAGATGAGGAATTACTTGTTAGAGGTTTTCAAAAAGTACTCAACATAAACTTTGTTCATTCTAATAAGCATTTACAACTTGCCACTAGTATTCCTAGATATTACATTTTGTATATAATATCAATGCAATTCCTAAATGGCTGTTGAAAGACATGATTTAAACCTTTGTGAAAATGATTGAGTGGTGGGTCACCTACAACAATTACCCATCTTTTACATTATACATCCACTTTATTTCCTAGCAAAACATTGTTACTCTTAAACACCTAATGGAAACCAATCAATTTAGGCTCCAAGATAGAGCCAGGTAACCTCTGATAAATAAAAAAATAGACAAATGTCGGTTCCTTTTCTTATATAAATGCACAATATCATAAACAAATAGATAAAAAAAGAAATCTCATGCGATTCAAATTTTATGATAACAAAATAAAAAAATCCAGAATCACATGTGATTTACCTTTGAAGATACAAATATATATATACAACAGAGATCTAATTCTGGTCTGACTGCTATCTATCATTAACAACTTCATCCATAACCTGGATTTCAGAATCCACCACTTGAATTTCAGCATCCAAAACTCGAACATCAACTGAATTTGTTTCATTTAACTGATTAAATCTATTTTTTAACGAACCTATTGCCATTTATGATGCAATCGATCAAACTTTGATCAAAATCAACTTTTGACGATTAAAACAATCTGCTATGATGTTTTTGATGTTTCATCCGGAAAGTTGTTATATCGTGCTGGAGTGATGAAGGTTTAATGTGGAAATCGATTATGATAATAATATGGTGTTACTGTGTGTCTTTTTTTAGATCTATCTACAACTTTTTTGGAAAAAAATGAAGGGGGTGGTAAATTATTAATTTATACTAATAGCGACATATGCCCTTTGGTGGGTAATCTGGATTTAATCATAGCCTTTTTGATCAAAAGGATATGATGGAGATGGTCAATTGTCTATAAGTATAGGGGTCTAAAGGATCTCAACCCGACACACTATAGGCATGTTTTACGATTAACTTATGCAATAATATGATGGGGGTTATTTTGAGACTTGTGTAAGTTTATTATGATATAATAAACTTATATAAGCTTCAAAGACTCAAAATAAGCCAGAAAATTGAGACTTGTGAAATATAAACCAAAATCCCAATTTTCTAGCTTATTTTGAGACTTATTAGCTTATATAAGTTTATTATATCATAATAAACTTATATAAGCTCGCAAATATCAAAATAAGCCGAAAAATTAAGGCTTACGAAATATAAGCTCAAATAGGCTTATGTTTCATAAGCCGAAACAAACAACCCCTTATGTAACACTTTTAAATAATATAATCATTAAAATACGATCAATAAATCACATGGTACAAATCAAACTAAGTAAAAAAAATTAATATACTCTTTTTAAGGTTGGACGGTATGGGAAAAAATGAAAGGTGAGTTGCAACGTGAGTTTCAAAATGAAAGGTGAGTTGACATTCCACCTAATTAAACTAACGCGTGAGTTTGAATACCAAGGGAGACTGACTCACCTTTGGTGAGTTGTGTGAGTGTGAGTTTTTATTATTTTTTATTTTGGTTGTGAGTGTGTGTGAGTATTTAGTGGGGTATATTTTATATAAAATGAGTATTTTAATGAAATGTGAGTTTGTGATGACCACTACGGTTAAAAAATGAGTTGTAGTGAGTTAAGTAAGCGGAAAGAGAAAGCTGACGTGGTGCTGAGGTGAAGTGTGAGTTTGGTGTGCTATACCATCCAGCCTAAACACATTAAAATTTTCACAAAATAAACATTAATACAATTTATTAAAAAAGTAAAAATTAAATGGCATATGTATGATATTTATTATCTAATTTTTTTTTGTTTTGGTAACTATGGTTTTCGACTTTTTGGCTGACTAATCTACGGGGTTTGAACCCACCATCATAGAGACTCAAACCAGGTAAAGCACTCACTTTTCAGGAGGTTCGTGTGACTACTTAAAGGTTGAAGGAATTGAACTTGAGACCTCACACATTATAGAGTGATATTCACAAGCCTTTTTGCCACTAAGGCACCCTTTGTTGGAAATTTAGAGCAATTGTGAGAATCGAGTTATACTTGGAAATGGGTTTAGAGGTATGGAGTGCACACCCATCAAGTCACTAATTTTTCCTGAGTCTTTTAGTGGTTAGATTAAATGGGCGGTTTCAAGATTAAATGTTTGTAACCACCTTTACCTATTAAATGGGCGGTTTCAACATTAAATGTTTTTAACAACTTTGACCTATTCAAATGCCAGGTTTGACTGCATTAAATGACCATGTTTAAATTGGTCATGTAACCACTAATTTCTACAATTATGGAGGCTAATTATGGAAGAGATTAATGGGCCCATTAATCTCTCATAATTTCCATTGACTAGGGTTTGAGTAAATCCCCTATAAATAGGGATCACAACTGCATGGAAAAACACACAGAAAACATAAACACTTAGAAGCGAAGGGTTTTTGATTTGTGCCTAAAACAAGAACAAACACTTAGTTTTATCCCAAAGGAGGAATTCGTGTTAATCCAACATAGGTCGAAGAATTCTTTGGAAAGTGATTAGACGACTTCAAGTAATATCAAGTATCCTTCATTGGTAATTAGCTAGGCATTGATTATCTTCACCATGTTATGGGCTCTCTAATAAACCAACAATCAAAGAAGATTATCTTGTGATAATCAATGGATGTCGCTGCTAGAAACACTGTATTAAGTTTGCCAAACTGGACAATTTTAAAGGGGTGGACTTTTAGGAGATGGCAGAAAAAAGATGCACTTCTTGCCTTCCATCATATGTGGTGTATATGCTAACTAACTTCTATTCGGTATCTACCTCATAATGCATACAAATAGTTTAATCTTTCTAACATCTGAGATTCCATATTTATAACTTAATCCAGAGGTTTAATCCTCAATGGTATGTCTGATCATTTATTTGATATTAACCAAAATGTTGAATCTTTCAAAGAACTATGGGCTTCTTTTGAGGCAAAATATATGGCCGAGGATGCATCAAGTAAGAAGTTCCTTGTTAGTAATTTCACAAATTACAAAATGACTGATTCAAGACTAGTTATAGAACAATACAATGAACTTCTTGGTATACTTGGTAGATTTACACAACATAAGATGAATATGGATGAGGCTATTCAGGTCTCTTGTATCATTGATAAACTCCCTCCTTCTTAGACAGATTTCAAGCACACATTGAAACATCAAAAGGAGGAATTAACTCTTGTTAAGTTGGGCAGTTATCTGCGCATTGAGGAGTCCCCTAAGGTGCAGGATGATGACAAGACAAAGGGCAACAATGTTGCTGGTCCTTTAATTGTCAATATAGTGGAGCATAATAACTCCTTCGGGTACAATGACAACAAGGGTAAACGTAAGCATCATGACACCAAAGCTGATCCTAACAAGAAGTCTAAAGTGACTTGTTGGAAGTGTGGGAAACCTGGATACTTGAAAAAGTATTGCAAAGGTGGAAAAGTTGGCAACAAGACCAATGGTCCAAGCACAAATGGCTCAGTGGATGGTTCTACCAACTCACTGAAAGGTCAGAATATGTTTAATAAATCTCTTCAGGTTTATTATGTTACATATGTATCTGAGGATTTTTTTGTGTGCAGGATGATGATGTTGCTGGGTGGGTTGACTCGGGAGCAACTGTGCATGTGTGTAAAGATAGATGTTGGTTCAAGACCTATGAGTCACTGAATTGTGGATTTATTCTTCACATAAAAAATGAGTCAACAGCCCTGGTGCATGGACGTGGTTGTGTAGATCTTAGATTTAGTTCTGGAAAGATTGTTTCTTTGTTGAATGTTTTGCATGTTCCTAATATTAGGAAGAATTTGGTTTCAAGTAGTATTTTGAACAATTGTGGTTATAAACAAGTGATTGAATCTAATAAATTTGTTTTTATCCAAATATGGTGTGTTTGTTGGTTTTGGTTATTTGAGTAATCAAATGTTTAGACTTAATATTGTTAATGATAATTTTGGTTCAACCTTCATGTCAACCTCTAAGTTGAATGATTCAATCATATGGCATGCTAGACTGGGCCATGTCCACTTTAAGAGGATGCAAGATATGTCTAAGGACGAGTTAATCCTAACTTTTGATATGGACACTAAAAAGTGTAAGACTTGCATGCTGACCAAAATAACAAAGAAACCATTTCAAGATGTAAAACACGAAACTAAAGTTTTGGAGCTGATCCATAGTGACCTATGTGATTTGCATGCTACTCCCTCATTAGGGAATAATAAATACTTTGTGACTTTTATTGATGATGCTTATAGATTTTGCTATGTTTATTTATTACATACTAAGGATGAAGCATTAGATAAATTTAAAGTATTCAAAACTAAAGTTGAATTACAACAAGGGTCCTTGATCAAAAGATTCAGGACTGATAGGGGAGGTGAGTACATGGATACTTTATATTTCAGTCTGTTGGTATTATCCATGAAAGGACTGCTCCCTATACTCCGCAACAAAATGGTATATCTGAAAGGAAAAACAGGGTACCGAAAGAAATGGTTAATTCCATGTTGTCCTACTCAGGACTGAGTCAAGAGTTCTGTGTGAAGCTATGTTAACAACTTGCTATTTATTAAATTGGGTTCCCAATAAAAGGAACAAGATAACCCTTTATGAACTCTGGACTAAAAAAACCAAACCTAAACTACCTCAGCCTTTGGGGTTGTAGGGCGGTTGTAAGACTCCCTGATCTAAAGCTAAAAACTTTGGGTGAAAGAGGCATTGAATGCATCTTTGTTGGATATGCTAAGCATTCCAAGGCTTTTAGGTTCTATGTAATTGAACCCTATGAATCAGTTTCAATTAACTCAATAATTGAATCAAGGGATGCTATCTTTGATGAGAATAAATTCTCTTCAGTCCCTAGACCAAGCCTTAGGATTTCTAATAGAACTAAAGACATTGGTGATTCAGTGGTCCCTGAAAAGGTCACTGAAGAGGTTGTGACTCAACAAGTTGAACCTAAACTTAGGAAAAGAAAAAGGAATAGGACTCCAAAGAACTTTGGACCTGAATTTCAATTATACTTAATTGAAGGAACATGGGATGAGGTCTCTGACCAACACTCCTATTGCTTTAACGTTGAGGATGATCCCAAGACATTTAATGAAGCAATGAAGTCTTGGGATGTTGCTTTCTGAAAAGAAGCAATTAATGATGAGATGGATTCCATTATAGGCAACAACACTTGGGTGTTGGCCGATCTACCTCCAAGATGCAAACCTCTTGGTTGCAAATGGATCTTCAAAAGAAAACTAAAGGTGGATGGAACTATTGAAAAGTTCAAGGCAAGACTAGTCATTCAGGACTTCAAACAAAAGTCAGGGATATACTACTTTGATACTTATGCACTAGTGGCAAATATTAGTACCATAAGACTGCTGATTGCTTTGGCATCAATTCAAAGTCTGATTATTCATCAGATGGATGTGAAGAGAACTTTCTTGAATGGTGAATTAGATGTGGAGGTTTATATGAACCAACCTCAGGGCTTCATCATGCATGGCAATGAAAACAAGGTGTGAAAACTGATTAATTCTTTATATGGATTGAAGCAGGCACCTAAGCAATGACATCAAAATTTTAATGAAGTGGTTTTGTCTAATGGTTATTTACTTAACCAAGCTGAAAAATATGTATATAGAAAATTTGATGAAACTGGTAAAGGAGTCATCATTTGCCTATATGTCGATGACATGATGATCTTTGGAACTGATCAAGTTCAGGTTGACTTGACAAAGGAATTCTTGTCATCAAGGTTCTCTATGAAGGACACGGGGGAGGCTGATGTTATCCATGATATACGGATTAAACATGAAAGTAATGGGATAGCAATTTCTCAGTCTCATTATATTGAGAAGGTACTAAAGAAATTCAATTACTTTGATTGCACTCCAATGAGTACTCCTATGGATATAAGTGAGAAGCTGATGACCAATAATGGTCAGGTTGTATCCCAACTTGAGTATTTTAGAGTGATTGGCTACCTGATGTATGCCATAACTAGTACAAGGCCTGATATTGCTTTTGTAGTGAGTAAACTAAGCATGTATACTAGTAATCCTGGTACTCAGCACTGACAAGCAATTCAACAGGTACTAAAGTACTTGAAGAAAACCATGGACTATAGTTTGACATATACTGGTTATCCTTCGGTCTTAGAAGGATACACTGATGCAAGCTGGATCAGCAATACTGAAGACAATTCGTCTACCAGTTACTGGGTATTCCTGCTTAGTGGAGGTGCAATTTCTTGGACGTCCAAGAAAGAAACTTGCATCACAAGTTCAACAATGGAATCTGAATTTATGGCCATAGCAGCTGCTAGTAAGGAAGTTGAATGGTTGAGAAACTTGATCCTTGAGATTCCATTGTGGTCCAAACCAATAGCACCTATATCTATCCATTATGATAGTGTTGTTACATTGGCAAAGGCTTATAGCCACATGTATAATGGGAAGTCTAGACACTTAGGTGTCAGGCATAACATGATTCGTGAACTTATCATGAATGAGGTGGTATCTATAGAGTTTATGAGGTCTCAACAAAACTTAGCTGATCACTTGACAAAGGGACTGGCTAGAGACTTGGTTTTAAAGTCTGCTGAAAGGGTGGATTTAAAGTCCAACTTAGTCACTGAATGCTAGGACACCCAACTCCTTACTGAGGAAACTTGGTAGCTGAGTTCTATGTGGAAAGATGAACGTCCAATGGACTAAAGCACATGTTTTACAATCATTCCAGTGATGTGTTTAGAACCTGTTAAAAAGGAGGATGAAGTCTTTACTTCTCAATGGTTAATTTCTTTGAAAAAGTGCTTAGCAAGAGCATGAATAAAGATGAACCACCTATATAAATGTTAAGGTTTTGCCATTTCAGGGAGCTCTGGACTTCTAGCTCTTACAACATTTATGAATTATATATGGACACGTGGCTTATATAGTGTCAGGAGCATTTAAGTGTTTGAAAATTTGTGTGTATTTTATCTTCAGGTATTCAAATGGGTTGAAGGGTTCAATTCTTATAACACCCTGATTCTCGATTATGTGAATGTGTAATGTACTAAGATGGAAATTCAATCCTCGGGATATTTTTGTATATGCACATGTTTTGTTTTATGTTTAATTTTCATGCAAAAGGAATTGTACTAAATTGGGGAGGATTGTTAGAAATTTAGTGCAATTGTGGGAATCGGGTCATACTTAAAATTTAGAGGTACGAAGTGTAAACCCATCAAGTCACTGATTTTCCCTGAATCTTTTAGGGGTTAGATTAAATGGGCGGTTTCAACATTAGATGTTTGTAATCACCTTGATAAAACACCCCTTTTCTGACTCAAAATTTGACCCAAAATTTAAAACTTTACTCAAACGCTTGACCGAGAATAACCTTGTGTCATTTCTTAATATACTTTTTAAAATACATTACAATTAGACCCTTGATAGTTTCATTATCATAAAGTAGACTCAATTAAAGAACTCATTCTAACTCCTTACGGTTTGGTTTTAACAGCGAAATCAAAAATCCGAAAACTGCAGGACCAGCCAGCCGGGCGGTTAGAGGCCCACTGGAGGCCAGCCGGGCGGCTAGAAGGCCGTGCTGAGCGGCTCCCTGCTCCTGGACACTCACCAAACTCATTTTTGACATTTTGTTACGAAAAACTAACTTTTCGGACTCGATATTTCATAAAAATTTCCAGAATTCTTTTAAAATACATAATACAACATTATCATGAACATTTGTGGTCTAAATGACTCAAAATATTTGTCTTACGAGTTTACCCAAACACTCCGTTTTGACCTGTTTGCTTACACTTAAATAAATAATCAAAACCAAAACTCTTACTCATTATAGACTTTAACATAACATAACACTTGACACTTAACCACATTTATTAACAACCGTTACGACACTTTGGGGGTTCAACGTTGATCAAGCTCGGTATCTACCTCATAATGCATACAAATAGTTCAATCTTTCTAACATCTGAGATTCCATATTTATAACTTAATCCACATGTTACCTTCTTCACATTGAACCTACAAAACATTGCAACTTAAACATGTAAGCTTTCGCTTAGTAAGTAATAGGTAATAACATATCATCATATACAATTCATTCATACAAGCATTACACATTCCTCACAACAAACCCACGAGTTCATAAAGCTATCACTTGCATTGATAACTCATCAGTTATTATTCAACTAGCAATAATCATCAATCCATCTCATTTCCTAACCAAGTGCAAAGCTAAGTAAACACTTACCTTAACTAGTTATCTCACTAGTCTAACTCTTACATTTTGCTTAAGTCCCAAAATTTATCCCTTCCAACACATTAACATAACTAACATATAAGGTATGATATGATAAATTGATACAACAACAAGTTAATACCATATTACTTACCTAGGCTTCCTTAGCCATAACCATGAACATCATCATCTTCATCCTTACTTGATCTTACTCAAAATCATTACTATCACCTATTATCATATCAAAGAAATATCAATAACATGGGTTTATTCAACCCATAACTTACCTAATTTCCATCCTTAATCATCATATGACCATATCTTGATCATATGATGAAAACCTACAATTTCTTACACTTAATCTTAACCCTTGTTAATAAACATCTCAATACTTATAATTTCACCAATTCAACATAATAATAGATTACTTACTTGCATAGGATCATTGTTAGGGATTAAACCCTTAAATTAGAACCTTAATCACCATTTATTTTCTCTCTAGAAAATCCTTGTCTCCCTTCCCTTTCTTCTTGGTTCGTTCCACACCACCACCACATATATAAGATGTGTGTAGAAATGTCCAGAGATTCTACTTAATAAATTGGCCACATTAACTTATATAACTCTTTTACCACTTAACAACTTTACTCCTTTAAGTCTTAATCTTTTATAAATGTGACACATTAACTTTCTAAACCCATTTACATATTATTTATACTTATAGTTTGACTAGCCAATCACGTAACATCTTCAAACCTATAAAATTCTTAGTCAAACTATTCCAATGGAATTCTCGTAATTAAATACTTATAAACTGGTTTTGGGGTGTTACACTTGACCTATTAAATGGGCGGTTTCAACATTAAATGTTTGTAACAACTTTGACCTATTCAAATGGCAGGTTTGACTGTATTAAATAACCATGTTTAAATTGGTCATGTAACCACTAATTCCTACAATTATGGAGGCTAATTAGGCAATAGATTAATGAGCTCATTAATCTCTCATTATTTCTATTGACTAGAGTTTGAGTAAATCTATTATAAACAGGGATCACAACTGCATGAAAAATACGCAGAAAAACATAAACACTTAGAAGCGAAGGGTTCTTGATTTGTGCCTAAAACAAGAACAAGCACTTGGTTTTATCCCAAGGAGGTATTCGTGTAACCCAAGAATAGGGTCAAATAATCTTCTTTGGAAAGTGATTACACAACTTCAAGTGATATCCGGTAACCTTTATTGGCAATTAGCTAGGCATTGATTAGCTTCACCTTGTTCTGGAATATACACAACCAACAATTAAAGAAGATTATTTTGTAATAATCAATGGTTGCTGCTGCTATAAAACACATGGCTTCAAACTTTGCCAAGCTTGACAAGTTTAAAGGGGTGGACTTTAGGAGATGTCAGAAGAAATTGCACTTCTTGCTTTCCAGCATGAGTGTGGTGTATGTGCTCACTACCCCTATTCCTGAAGATGGTGAACAAATCAGGAGGAGGAGTAAGTGAGAAAATGATGACTATGTTTGCAGAGGTTTAATCCTCAATGGTATGTCTGATCTTTTATTTGATATTTATTAGAATGTTGAATCTTCCCAAGAACTATGGGATTCCTTGGAGGCAGGGACGGACCCACATAGGTGCCGGGTGTGGCACGAGCTACACCTGATTTTTGGTCACGCAATGCAAACAAAAATTCAAAATTGACCTTTTTGGTATGTGCGACCTCCAAAATTTTTTGTGCTACCTTAGTTTCTTACGGTGTAACTTTAATTGACCCAATATTTTCTTTGTGCAACACCTCATTGAAAATCCTAGATTCGTCCCTGCTTGGAGGCCAAATATATGGCTGAGGATGCATCAAGTAAGAAGTTCCTTGTAAGTAATTTCACAAATTACAAAATGAATGATTCAAGACCAGTTATGGAACAATATAATGAACTTCTTGGTATACTTGGAAGGTTTACACAACACAAAATGAACATGGATGAGGCTATTCAAGTCTCTTGTATCATTGACAAACTTCCCCCTTTTTGGAAAGATTTCAAGCATACATTGAAACATCAGAAGGAGGAATTAACTCTTGTTGAGTTGGGCAGTCATCTGTGCATTGAGGAGTCTCTCATGATGCAAGATAGTGACAAGCCATACGGCAACAATGTTGCTGGTCCTTCAGCTGTTAATATGATGGAGCATAACAACTCCTTCAGGTGCAATGACAACAAGGGTAAACGTAAGCATCATGATACCAAAGCCGATCCTAACAAAAAGTCTAAAATGACTTGTTGGAAGTATGGGAAACCTAGACACTTGAAAAAGGATTACAAAGGCGGAAAAGTTAGCAACAAGGCCAATGGTTCAAGCACAAATGCTTCAGTGAATGGTTCTTCCAACTCACTGAAAGGTCAGAACATGTTTAATAAATCTCTTCAGGTTTATTATTTTACATATATATCTAAATTATATTTTATGCAGGATGATGATGTTGCGTGGTGGGTTGACTCAAGAGCAACTATGCATGTGTGTAAAGATAGATGCTGGTTCAATAACTATGAGTCACTGAGGGTATGTTTGGTGACACGTAGCAGTAGCAGTAAGCAGTAGCAATAGCAGGAGCATTAAGCA